>OX579634.1:54148095-54336095 GCA_951230915.1 Antitrichia curtipendula | reverse complement strand
TCACCTTCGTAATTAAAAAATGATGAACTCAATCTTTTTAGTGAAGATAATAACTCGAAGAATGCTGAAAATTAGAGGAATTATACTAATGATTATCAACTAATCCTTGGAGGGATTCCACCGTCGAAATTGTGTCCAAATTAGACGCATGACATTCCATTAAAAAGCTCTCGACAATACCTTTCCAATGATATATTATAAGGCATATTTAAGTCCTCGGACGGTCAAATGATTGGTCGGTTAGATGGGCGGACGACTTGGTTGACCTCAATCTTTGTAAGGACCTCACCGTCGAAGTTTTTGTCCAAATTAGACGCAGAATATACCACAGGAAAGCTCTTGACAATACCTTTTCAATGGCATATTATGAGCCATATTTTAGTCGTCAGATGGTCGGACGGCTGACCGCCCCGTCCACCTCAGCCCACCTATCCGACCACCCGTCTGACTTCCCATCCGACCTCATGTCCACCCACCCAGCTGTCCTCCTCTACTAAAAACATTGGATTCTCAAAAGCACAAATTTGCTTTCAAAGACTGCTATTCAATGCTGTAAGCATATACTATACATTAATGTATGCAAAGAATGATAATTGAAGTTATTCTTCTACGAATGTAAACCTATAATCTAAATGCTATACCTTAAATCTTATACCCTAAAACCTATACCCTAAACCCTAAACTTTGAACCTTACATTATTTACCAAAAACATTGGTGCAATGAGCGAAATATATTTGGCCTTCAATTCCCTTTAAATATCATTATCAAAATATAGCACATATGAACCTCACGGATTTATGCATTTATATTTCCAATGTGTTCTCTGTTTTCTTCATCAATTATTATGTACCAATGTACAAAGTAGAACATGTAATTATAACCTAAAGTATTTCTTTAAGTTTTGTTGTAGAATGCATTCATAGTTTGAAACACCAAAATAAATAATCTAAATACAGTACAATTAGTTATACTATTTTATTATTCTATTAGTGGATGCTATTAAAAATGCTTTAAGTACTTTAATGTAATTTAATGTAGTTTAATGTAGCTCAAAATTAAGTATTGCATTCATACAACCAAAATATAATTGAAGTTATTTTCCTACATCATAAATTGTAAACCGTCAACAATATATCTCATACCTGAAATATTGGTGCTTTGATAGTAAAGAAGGTGATTGACCTTTAAATATGATAACCCCTTATGTATGACAATTATGGACCTCATTTATGTACATATTTATTATGTACTTCTACATCAAAAATAATATCATCAATTCATCTTGTTGTAATATGCAAATGTAAAACATGCAATTTTGATTTGAAGGGTTACTTTAAATTTGGGCTTAGGATGCATATCAAATTCAAAGGATCAATATTATTAAACTACAATTGTACAATCAATTTTATACTTCTATTAGATGGTCCTATATTGGTGAAATGGAGAATCACCCATCTCCACATGATCTCGTGAATTTTTTCAAGACCAAACATGTACATTATATAATATTGATTGATTTTTCAAAACAATTGCATTCTTGTGCTTCAAAGGAGAATATGGATTTCATTGGAGTAAATTAGTCGATTATAATTGAACAAAGAAAAGTGCTTGAATGCTTGTAATCTAAGTAATGATGGCATTGAATATCGTTCATATAAATAATTAATATTTGTATTTTGGAATATGGTGTCAGACAGAATTTTATGAGTCTATTCAAAGGTCTACGTAAAATGTTGGATTTATAATGTGGATTTTTGTAAAGACGGAGGGATTCTTGGTCCAAAATTAATTTATGATTTTCTTTATTTTAGATCATGTTGCAAATCAAGGGTGGGTATCTTGGCCATATACTGCCTACCACAATAAGTGATTTATTCTACCTTGGGCAATGTATTGTAACTCATTGCAACTCATTTTACATACATTGTGAATTTTTTCAAAATTTTACGACACACGTTTTAACATATATTAATGTCGTCACACCTAAATTTGACATTTAAGGCAATGTTATATTCTAAAATCTTAAACAATGTTATTTTGTAGAATGGATACCTTGAAATTAATGGTTGGAGTAAGTATGTCATACTTTAATGATTACAAGTAGATTTCATCTTAAGAAATAGTTTTTCTTAACTTCACAAAAAAATTTAAATACTATTGTCAATATCAACTAATAGGACCAAAAATCTTAACATAAATAGAATTATCAATATATGCCACAATCTTAAAGCCAAAGCAATGTGGTAGCAATAAGAAATAATGCATGTACAAATGATTTTATAATTAGAAAGTTAAAACACTTTTTAATCTTGGAGATTACAATATTAATTACATTAACGATTTTAATATTGATTTAATTGAGAGGTGGGAAGAAAATATGATTAGAGTCTTGGTAATATATAATTTAAATCAAGCATACAAAGGTTCTGATAATCCAATTGCAAGCAAGCCACCCATCTAACTAAATCTTGACGAACTTGATCTTTTTAAGTACAAAAAAAGATTACAAGATTACAAGAATTACACTAATAATTAGCACCTAATCCTTGGAGGGATCCCACCGTCAGATTTTTTGTCCAAATTGGATGCATGATATACCATTGAAAAGCTTTTGACAATACCTTTCCAATGATATATTATAAGGGATATTTAAGTCGTCGGACGGTCAAATGATTAGACGGGCAGTTGGACGGTCGATTAGATGGATGGACAATTGGATTGACCTCAATCTTTGGAAGGGTCTCACCGTCGGAGTTTCTGTCCAAATTGGACGCATGATATACCATTGGAAAGCTTTCGAGAATACCTTTCCAATGGTACATTATGAGCCATATTTTAGTCATCGGACATTCAGACGGTCGGACAGCCTGTCCGCTTGACAATGCGGAATCCAACGGCCCGTCTGCGCGGACGGCCTGTCCGCTTGACTATCTGGAGTTTGACGGCCTGTCCGCGCGGACGGGTCGTCCGATCTCTCGTTCGATCTCAAATTGGGTACATAATATACCTTTGGAAAGCTTTCAATAAGTGCTTTCCAATGGTATATTATGGGCTATATTTTAGTGGTCGGACGGTCACACGGTCGGACGACTGATCGCCCGTCCGACCTCGCGTCCGACCATCCTTCCGACCCCAATTTTTAGAAGGATCTCACCGTTGGAGATTTTGTCCAAAATGGACGCATAATATACCATTGGAAAGCTCTCCAGAATACCTTATCAATGATATATTATGAGGCATATTTAGTCGTCACACGGTTTGTCCGCTCGACAGTCTGGATTGCAACGACCCATCCATGCGGACACGCTGTCCACTCATTAGTTCGGAGTCCAATGGCGTGTCTATGCGGATGGGTCATCCGATCTCTCGTTCGACGTCAAATTTGGCACATAATATACCTTTGGAAAGCTCTCAATAAGAGCTTTCCAATGATATATTAGGAGCTATATTTTAGTCGTCGGGCGGTCAGACAATCGCACAATTGATCGCCCGTCTGACCTCGCGTCCGACCATCCTTTCGATGCCAATCTTTAGAAAGATCTCCCCGTCGGAATTTTTGTCCAAATTGGACGCATAATATACCATTGGAAAGCTCTCCACAATACCTTTCCAATGGTATATTAGGAGCCATATTTTAGTTGTCGCACGTTCAGATGGTCGGACACCTAATTGCTCGACGGTCGGTTGTTCCGACGGCTCGTCCGCGCGTCCGACGGCCCACTCATCGGACGACCCGATCGCGCAGACGGGCCGTCCGACCGTCCACTAGACGGTCGACTTTAAAAACCAGGAATGTCACATGACGTTCGGGGGTCAGCGCCTACGTCCGGACGTCTGGACGTCCTGTCAACCCTGCTTGGAGTTGATACTAGTTTCATGAACAAAAACTATAAATAGTATGGGTGATACAAAGCATGCACTCCTTTGTTGTCTTTGATTTTAGGAAACGTTTCATTTACTGTTTCCTCAAATGAGAGGTACTAGCTGTAAAAATAGCCTTTGCCATAGCGATGCAAGGATACTACTCCAGATATATTTCCAGATACAATCCTTTAACTTCAAATTTTCTTCTCTTACTATTCTCCTCTTCCACATTACTTTTCTCATTCAAAACAAATTTAATAGAAAAAATTGAAATACCTAATCTTAATATCCATAATTAAATCCTCTATTCTTGACAATGTATTCCAATGCACATTTAAAATATCTTGTGTGTTTTGTTTTTTTAATTTGCTAAAGATTGTAAATAATCTAAACAAAATAATCTTTGTTTTCTATTAATGAAGGTCACAAAATTTTCCAAACTAATTTAAAGTCAATACTTCCAATTCAAAATTCAAAAATGCCTAAATTCAATTGCCCTCGCAGGTGCTTATAACCTATCTTGCACCTCACTTAGAAAGAAAAATTTGAAATGACCACTTCAAGCATGACATGACATTGTTAATGCCAATAAAAAGCCTATGTCATATGTATTTTTAGATTTCCAGTGGCTGTAAAGTAAGGAAACCTATAACAACTACATGAATTCATTAGCCATGGTGCCATAACCAAACATATAGTACACTTTACAAACTAGCATAAAAGTTATAAACTTTAAAGGAATTCAAATTTAAAAACCAATTAAAATAAATCTTGTCCTACTTCTGTGAAGTCTATTGTCAAATTGGCCACAAAGACAATGTACACTACCACTAAAACAATGGACATTGAATCCTCCGTGATCATCTTACAAACTTTTGCATTCAAATATTTCATAACATGCTTGCAAAATTTTCTAACATGATTGTAAGATGATGGAATGAAAAATTCATTTCATATTATGTTTTACCACTACAATGGTATAATTGCATATATCACTTAATAAGAAATGCATGATTACAATCCAAAGCCATTGTTTTGATGAATTACTAATATAATGTATCGCTCCTTTAATTTGTTTCAGAAATTCAATCATGTATTTTCAAAAAACTATTGCATGTCATTCCTTTGGCGTTCATCCTCATTGATCTCCTTCAAAGGGCTGCTTCAGCTTAGAACTTAACTAGTATAATGTATTTATGTCAATCTGCTTGAGACTCATCCTCCTTAAATTTTGAAGTTGTTATTGGATAATTCACTATCTTTAGAATTCATTATTCAAAATTTTGAATGATTCACTATTTTTAAAATTCATTATTCAAAATTTTGAATAATTTACTATCTTTACTCTTTAGAAATCAAAATAATTTTAGAATGATGGGTTTATTATCTTTAGAACTCATCATTCTGAATTATCCTCTATTTTTTTTCAAATGAATTATCCAAAAATGCACTTCTAAAATGTAAAATCACTTTACGTAACATTCAAAGGTAAAATTAATTTCCTATACTTTTCTAAGACAACCATCACTACTTGAACTCTCTTAAAGTTAAATTTATAATTATAATTTACAAATGATAACATCTGGATTTAAACATTAAATGATATTCTATAGGTATTATAATTTTTGAAAATGTGGCTCTCACTCTTCAAAAACATGGATCATAATTGAATGAGAAATTATTTAATGCAATAATAATTCTTTATTACATAAATAATTCATTGAAATTAACTCTATACTTGTCATCAAATAAAAACAACAATGTGACATGTCAAACTTGAATACAACCTAAGTGTTTCACTTAGTAAAACAACTAGAAATATTTACAAACAATAGGGGTCAATGTGCAATGCATTGTCTAAAACAAACTTATGCATAAAACTCATCAATGCATCGGATAGTACCTTGCGTTTCCCTCTACCTTCTAAAATCTAGTCCACCATTGTTGACTCCTTTTTGTTGTTCCAAACATTTTTTCTTGTCAAGTGTTAGTTTGTCATGTATTTTGTGATAAATCCAAGTGATATCCCTGTGCAATACTGCCTTCAAGTTCAACAAGGTTTCTTACATACCCCTTAAGTGTCTTAAAATAACGTTTATATGGGTACATTCACCTCATATGAGTAGGTCTTTATAGAAAAACTCTTCTACAAGTGATTTGTTAAATGTGGCATAATGTCTAAAAAAGAAGAAAATATTTTCTTTTCCATCATGGACATTGTTTCTACACAATTTACCGTCAACTAAGCCTTGTTCAATCAACATCCATTGTTTTTGCACACAATTTTCAGAAGAATTTATTGAAATATATAATTGTTCTTGTCCAAGCTTTATTAGACACCTTCTTGAAACATAATGGTAGAATTTGCTATAAAAAGTATAAACACATGAAAATTGTGTGATTTTAGATCGTTGAATTTTCCTTTTACAATTTTCTTATAAAGAGTTGATGCATAATGAGTTGGTGTCCTCAAGGGCTTCAACATTCTTAGAAACTTTGCTTTATCATCCGATAATAGCACATACTATGCATTTGGTATATGTAACCTATCTCAATTTGGTCCAAGCGGTTGCAAGTGGAGATGCAATTAAATGCCATGAGCCTACATGTTTGCTCTTACAACTAGAGTATCTTTTAAAAAAAAAATCAAAAGTTGTCTTCAATATGGTCTCTTAAATATTTTTCTCATGGTGCATCACATCTAATGCATGACATACTAGAAGATCCTATTCATAAACAATCAACTTTAAATTAAATATATAATACTATCAACTATTCACAATGCACAATGATGTGATGTATAACAGAGGAAGTTAAAACTTAAAAATTCAAGACTCATTTCCTCTTTAACATTATTGCATTCCATTTACTATCTATTATGTATTCAAATGGTGTTCAATAAGGCAAGGCATTGAATTATGAAACTCAACATTTATTTTAAGTTTAACATATACTTTAGCATTTTCAATGGGATGTGGCTAGTACGTGAGCCTAGAGCGGGGAGCAGGGAAAAAGAGAGCGGGGAGCAGGGATTGTCGTAAAAAATCCAGAAATAAATAATTTTAGCCCAAAATAGAAATTTTGCGTGATTTAAGTTTTTAAAAATCTAAATTTAGTGAAATTGGGACCTATGATCGTGGATTTAGAAGAGCCTACTACCATCAAAAATTGAAGAAAGTACGTGTGAGAAAGAGGGAGAACTAAAAATTAAGTTGGAAAAAGAGACAATGCGAGGAACAAAAAAAAAGACAAAGAATTTGAAAACTATGGAAAAAAAAATGAAAAAAAAACAAGAAGCTGGAGAAGGGGAGGAACAAAGAGCGAGAGGGAGAGGAGGTGTCAGAGAGAGGGAGAACTTAAACCAATAAAAAGGGCAAGGGAGAAGAAGAGTGAGTGAGGGAAAAATAAAAATATGGAAGATGAGAGAGGGAGAGGAAGAGTGGGAGAGACGGAGAGCTCAAGGAAGAGAGGGAGAAGTTGAAGGAGAAAGACGGAGAATAAAAAAACCCAATGAGTAAATAAAAGTGGATGAAAGAGAGGACTAGGAGCAATATAGATTAAAAAGAGTTACAGATTCAAGTGTGCATTAGATGGACTTTAGCATCTCAGAAGCAACTTCTGAGAAAGTTGACACGTATCAAATTCCTAGGGCCATGTTCACTCCTGCCCAAACATGCATAATTCAATGTAGGCAACTTACATAATATTTTTCAACTTCAGCCTGGAGCTCACATGCATTTAATGTATTATGACAATAAATATTTGAATAGCTAGGAATGTTCCAAAATTTGAATGGGTCCATCTAAATGGTCAATACAGAGTACAGCACAGGAGTGGGATATGCATACCATAATTTCTAATCATAGTTAGATTTAGTTACCAACATTTTCCACAGAACAATCAAATAGGGTTTACACATGATTTCCAAAAGCTGATAGTGGCCCTTTTAGTCTCACTACTATTTTTGAATGAATTCCATAAAGATTACATTTGGTGAATTTCTGGAATGCGATAAGCTAGGATACCGCTTTCTAGAATCTACTTCAGTTCATTGAAGCTAAAAGTTGGTGCATGTATGAAAGCATCTCTCTCGGACTTTAGGCTACCTATAACAGTAAAGATAAAATAAAGATGCTTGCAACTTGCCCACCTCCCATGTTTGCCCAAAGACTTTATTCCAATATCTTTGAAGTTCTGACAAGAGCATTCAGGGAAAGTGCCAATGGTGATCAAGTACTATTGAACTTTCGGTGGAGCTCCAGAATGAAGGGTGATAATACACCCATATCCTGGATGAGGAATCATTGTCACCTTACGTATCTGACCCTTCAAGGTGAGAGCGGACGCACAATTGTTGGCTTGCTGAATGTTGGGAGCATTATTGTTCCTGCGGATGGACTTACTTGATTTGGTCTTAGGACAGTCATCTGCATTAGTTGGAGTGGGAAATGAAGCGAGGCTAAAGGGAAGTTCTTCCGTCCCGAAGAGTCTCCTTGGAGAGATGACTGCGCGCTGTAGTAATTGGAAGCCAGTACTCTCTAAATCAACGATTTCCTTCTTGGAAAGGTTGGTCCCAATCTTCACTGGCCATACACTTGGGATGTCCGGTCTTGACTGTACCCACTTTCACTTTGTACCTTTGACACAGCGTTTGACGTCATCGTTGCAGAAGAAAAATTCCATTGTCTCTGGCCTCTTCTTGTGAGTGTTTTGCATGACGCCAATATATGTGGGGGTGTGGGCGCAAGATTACCCACCCTTGGTAATCAGGCAAATACCGACCATGTTCTATGCCTTTATCCACCTTTTTAACATATGGGGGTGTTGTGAGCGCGGTCCACTGTGCCTTCCAAGCAATGGATCTTTTTTACTAACGTCTCCTAAGTGTCGTGGATGGCAGCGAAACTACTAGAAATGCATAAGTAACTAACAAGTTAACTGCAATGACCAAGGGTGATAGTAAATCCTAACTTTTGACTATCTACCCTATGTCTAGGGTTGGCTGGGTAGTTGGCGTCATTTCTAACGTCCCTAACTATGTGAAAGGGAAACCTTCACGTTCCTTCTACAAACCTCTAAGACTACTTCTTTCAGAAGCTCCAATTCTACAAGCTAATCCTGAGCTTAGTTTTTACTCGAATCTCTAACCTCTAAATGTAACTATGGATTTTTACTCTCGAGTGCTAACTCTATTTTTTAACTCCTATTTAACTCTAGCTTTTTACTCCTAAAATTAACTCTAACTTTTTACTCCTCCATTTAACTCTAGCTTTTTACTCCTAAAACTAACTCTAAGTTTTTACTCCTAAACTTAACTCTAGCTTTTTACTCCTAATTTTTACTTTACCTCTCACAGTTTACTATTCACGTGAAGAGGGTTAAATTTAAGGGAAGAACCAAAAGTTAATTGGGAACAACACAACAAAGATTAAATCAAAAACTCACCCCTTCACTGTCGGTATCGGAGAAAAGTTTGTCTACGTCCGTACGCACATTCTCGTGCTCCATGGTGGTCCTTGATTTCAGTTGAACTTCTTCAAGCTCACCGCTTATTTTTGGGGAAAATTATGACCCCGTGCGATCTAAACCTTTCTCTTTCCCTTCCTCCTTCCTTCTCCTTTCCCTCTCTCTCTTTTTCTTTCCCTCTCTCTCTTTTTACACTAACACTATTCTACCTAAACTTGATGGATGTCTTACAACTATAGATTCAATTTCCAAGGAGGTGTTAATATCTCTCCTACTCTCTTACGCGACCTTGTCTTTGTGTCATCCTAATCCTCCTCCTAATAGTCATTATGAATTCCCAAGATTTTCCTCCTAACACCTACTTAGCTAATCCTAGGTCACTATTTGTCGTCACTCTCACCTAAGTTGTCCATATAGCCATCCCTTCCTTTCCTCCTCTTCCTATCTTTGAGTGGTTTCGTAGGTTTTTGGACGGATGGTTTTCTCACTTGGAGCTTTAGCCCGGACTGGACCCCATTTTCTCTTCCTTCCTCCTCTCTACCGTTACCTTATCCGATTTTTGTTTTGAAAACGAGCCCGATTCCCCACCCAGACTCTAACTTCAAGTAGTCTTGTATTTAGTTCTCTTCTTTCTCTTTTAGAATCTGAATTTTTTTGTATTGGTAATCAGTTTTCATTTTCCCAAAGACTGGACCTCGAGCTTCTCAAAGACTAGACCCCAAGCTTCCCACAGATTGGACCCTCGAGCTTCCTACAGACTGGACCCCGAGCTTCCCACAGATTGGACCCTCAAGCTTCCTACAGACTGGACCTCCGAGCTTTCCACTCCGTGGACCCGAACTCCCAATCCTGGACGCAGAACTGCCCAGACCCTGACGCCGACTGCTTATCCGACCCCCTTTGGTCTGGCTGGTTCTTTCTTTTTAAGCTAAACTGGTTTCTTTCTTTCTAAGCTAAACTAATTTGCTCTAACTAAAAGGCTGATCTTCTCTAACTAAAAAAACGGGTTCTCTCTAAACTAAAGGACTAGTTTCCTCTAACTAAAGAAAAACGGTTTTTCTCTAAACTAAAGGGGAGTAACTTCAAACACTAAATTTATTAACTGTAAAGGGCCCTACTCATCTTGGAAGCTAAACTTTGGATGTTTCCACAAAGGTCTTGGAAACTAGACTTTGAAACTAAACACCTGGAAGGGTCAAAGCTTCGCCGCCAAGTTGGTTTTAACACCAACTTTAGGACTTAGGGACACAGTGGGGTTTCAAGTTCCGCCGCCCTAATTTTAACACACACTCTAGGACTTCTGCCACTCACAGGTTCAAAGCTTCGCCGTGTATCGGGGTCCCACACACGGTGAACACGACTTTACACAAAGGTTAGTTCACAAATGGAGTCACTCTAACACAAAAATGCTTCCCAAAGGTTAGTACCACTAGACATGCATGGGTTAGTATGATAATGGTTAATGTAAGCACCCAACAATTTACACCAAAGGCCCCCCAAAGCGGCATCACCAAGGTACGGTTGGGGGTATCTTTAGGATTAGTACAATCAACCCAAGAATACTTAGCAAAAGAGCCCGTTAGTCCAAGTGAATAAGAAGAGGAAGAACCGAATGACACACGCAATAAGGTAGAAGGACTCCACAAAGAATTTCAAAGCTTGAATTCCAACAACAATGGAGCCCCAAAAGAGCTCAAAAAACACCGTAGAGGTTTCTTGGCTAAAATGCCAAAATCTTCCAACATAAGTTGGACCCACGGACCCAAAATAAGATTTGGGGGTGTTCTTGAGAGAAAAATGGGGACCTTAAATAGGTTTCCAAAGCCCCACCCTTCCCTCAAGAGTTCTAAGGTAACCTTATCAACTTGGATTTTCATCCTCATCTTCAAAGATTTTCATCCTAATCCCTAAAAACTACTTTTACTTATCTACGTTGGATCAACCTCCTAACTTTTGGAGATTTACTCCAATTGTCAAACGGATTGTGCCATTGGCTCCAGATCACCGTGTTTAGTCCAAGACCCCTCCACCCCCCATACCGAGGCCCAAAACCCATCGTAGGCTAATTTAGTTTTAAAAAACCAAATCGTAGTAAAATCCTAGATCTTGGGGGTCTCCTTTTTTGAGAAATATAAATAGCCTAGAGTCTCCGGTAGATGCGAGAGAGTCGGAAAAGACTCTTGGTTGACTTCGTTTCGCCATCGTATGCTCCCGGGATGCCGGTCAACGCGGTGGGGACCCCGCCACGTGATTAATTCCCGAGGAATCTCGCTGGTTTGGGTACTTGCCGCTATTGGAATGTTGTGAAATTTCATGGAGCGTATTATTAAAATAAAATAAGCTAGTCTAATTTTTAGTGAGATTTTCTAGCAACCTGGGTAATTTCCATAAAATTCCCGTTGGAGGTTACCAGGGTTGACCACCCGCAAAAGGTTCTTCTGCAAGTCGGAAGATGACGGGATTTTTCACATGACCTCTCAAGGGGTCACATGAAAGATGTGCAGGTGCGTTTCCGTACCTGGCACAATTGGTCAGTGGAGATGAAACGGCCATCTCCTTGAATTAGCGATGGTGCGGGAATCTTTTGCAGATAGAGGAATCTTGGCGAATTGATTTCGTTGTTGGACTCCTGGCATGGAATTTACCCTAGGACACCATCCTTGGGCTATAGATTCCTCCACGGCCCCGGTCTTGCATCAGTGGCTCCTGCATGCTAAAAATCGGGGTTTGGGGAATTTCTAAACCTAACTCTAGGACCCGACCTAGTGGCCTCGTTGCGGATCCCTCGGACCGACTTAGCCATGAATTGCCACATTCATGGTGGGATTTAGCCCTTCTGGGGCTATGTGACTCAAATCCTCCAACTCTAACCGTTTCGTTCCTTCTACCTATTTTGGGGCCTGGTTTGGTGGGATTCTAAGTCTAAACACAAATCTAGACCAAATACTATAATGGGTATGTTACAACCCTATTTTGGTTCTACACTCTTTTTATGGCTTTTTGTATATTTAACTTAACTTTAAATTGCAAATTTCCAAAAAAATAATTCTACGAGTCCCAAGTGACAAGTTGGGAGCTCACACCCACTGCCGTCCGAAATGACCAATTCAGAGGCTTAGTATGCAGAGGTTAAGTACTGAACTGAAACTTTTTGTTGACTGCATCCTAATCGATTACTGCGGCAGGTAAAAAAACGACCCGCTGAAGCTCATCAAAATCATATAGGTTTCGAAAAGCTGCCCCGAGAAGACTCATTCTCAGACATTTGTTACGTGAGGGAGCGGAAAAACACATTCGCTTCTTCCCTGCCGTGCACTGTCGAAACGAGTCTTCAGCTTGGTAGATGGAAGTTAACTGTAAGTTCTGAATCCCTCGCACTATGACTTTCGTTCCTTCACTATGCAAACAGAAATTTCACTGTGTATGAAACAGTTTGCAGGATTCAAACAAGCGTGTGAAATCAAGTCCAAGAAGACACAGATCTTCTAGGAGGCCTCGAACAAGAATTCGAGAGAAGGTAGAGAAAGAAGTAGAAACTAGAGCTCGAAAAGTTCAGATTAAAACTTCAGACGCATCATCCGAGACTCCACTGACCCATTCGTAGAATCCTCTCCGCAGAATGTGTCGATCTTCAATGCTTTAGCAGCACCTGATCCAAAGAAACGGTTGATTCAAGAGATACTCGACAACCGAGCAGACGCTACGTAACTTTGTATGTATTTATACAAGCATAAAAATTTCGCAGCGGTCGGATGGATTCAGTGTCTTTATCCACTCTTGCACCACTAGCTAAAGAATCTCAATAAAGGACTTGAAGCAGCATGAAGTGAAGCAAATCGATGAATGTACTTATACGTCAACATTATGGTACGTGAATCCATACCAAGCTTTTATGTCTCTGTTGTAGAGCATCTTTCCAAAGAAACATATATATTACAGAAAGGATGGTCATCTTTAGTTATTATTTCCTGGCACACCTCTCTCAAATGGACACTGAATGTTTTTGTTTCATTTCCTTCACTACTGGAATTTCAGAATCCATGGACAATAACGGAAAGAGAGGTACAGAAATTTCAAATTCAAAGTCAAACAATCTTCACATCATACGTTAATTCACAACTTGCAAATACAACAGCCTTTGCGAGCTGCTTGGGGATAGTGGGACGAATCCTTCTTCAACTGCCGCTCACCTGTTCATCTACTTGAATCAGTGTGAATTCATACCTCTCAGTTGCTGGTTTTTCAATGAAAGTCCTCTCCTGCTCAAATTACGCACCGCACTCCTGCTCCTCGGCCTCACCTATTTGGACTCCCACGCACTGATGAAACTCGAATTCACAAGTAGCGCTTGGAAAAGAGGAGTGCGTGGAGAAGGGAGAAGAGAAGACGGTGTCCGACAAAGGCTAGAGCAAGTGGCAAAGGAAGTTGAAGTCCTCTGCGTGGTTCCGCGAAAATCAGGTCAATAAGTGTTTTAGCCCTCCACCTGCAAAAGTCATGCAAAGAAACGTGCGGAAAGACTGAATATCAGGAAGACATGTAGGCCTTATCAAGATAAACCTCGTGAACAATATTGCGCATCAGGCCCCTTCCACACGCGGGGGGTCCGACTGCAAACACTGTTCACCGTTTAGTAAACGGTGAACAATGTTTGCAGTCAGACCCCCCGCGCGTGGAGGGGGCCTGTTGCGCAATATTGGTCACGAGGATTGTAAACTATACCCCGATGAAAAGAGGCAAACTCTGAAGCTTGAGTAGTGCCGCAGTGCCGCAGTTGAAGCTTGAGTAGTGCCGCTTGAGTAGTGCCGGACGTGATGCCCCTCGACGACGAGCGTTTCAATCACTGCCTGCGAAAATGGACAGTTTGCAATACGTCGATGAGGGGAAGAGGGAGATGGTCTTCTTGTAACTGCAGTTGCGAATCTTGGAACTACGAGGATCAAGTAGGATTGAAGGAAGCGCTCACCACTTCCTTTCTTTTCTGTCGCGAGGGTACATGGGGTCCCGAGATTCCCGTCTTAGTTTTTGCAGGTCAACTGCCTTTGCGAGCTGACCCCCTTGTTCAACTCTGCGGGGGTTTGCGAGCTGACCCCCTTCTTGATTCTGCAGGGGTTTGCGAGCTGATCCCCTTCTTGACTCTGCGGGGGGTTGCGAGCTGACCCCCTTCTTGACTCTGCGGGGGAACCTGAGTTTCGGAGGAATCGTCGAGCAACTATGTACCCGGCTGGGGAAAAGTTTGCTTTTTTGAAGTCAACTTGCCTTTTGTTAGAGATCATCATTCATGTTTGCTGTCAGTGAAGTTCGTTGGGACTTAGGACTTGGAAGTGTCTCAACAACAACAAGAGTCTCCGGGGTCTCGCTACCTGCTTCATTGCTTCGTAGGCTATTTTTTGATGACCCGTTACCTTGCATAGTAGAGACAAAAAGCTTGATCCCTTGTTGGATTGCATCGAGGCACTTCGCGAGACTACCGGGAGGTGGTTGCAGAACAGATCAGGGTCTTTTATTTCATCTATTTTGGGAAGTGCGGAAAGCGTCATTCACTCCGTCACTGGAGACCCGGTGTGATGTGTTGTAATTATTCCTATCTACGAGACATAAAGGATGCGGCTGAAAATTCAGATACTCATTCAATAGTTGACACATTCATCCAATAGTCGGTACAGTCACCTGAAAAAGAGTGAAACTGCCTTGAAGATTTTGTAGCTATTTGCTGATTTAATCTAATGCAAAATGGGAATTTGTCTCCCAGTATTCTTTGAATATTCATTAGAAACAATTTTGGGTCTTCAGAAGGCCCTCTAAGGAGCGCTGGGGTAGTAAGTGACTTTGACTTTTGCTTCCGGGCATAATGCCACCAATGCACAGATTTCAGCGGGCTGCACGTTCACGACTTCACGTCGCTGTTGCTGGAGAAAGAGGTACATTGATAAACAAAACTTGGCCGATGTGGCGACCCAAGCTGGACAATGCGTCCAAAATTCCTCTCGTGGAAATGACGACCAATAAGTGCCGTAACTCATCAATGCATATTATTTTATTCTTTTGCAATTTGTCCTACACTGTCAGCACCGTTTCCGCACACACAGGTCCCTCTCGGTGACTAAATAATGTAAATCGATGGATTATAAAATTGTACCATAGACAATTTAAAATGGTTTTTGTGCTGTGCAAGTGTACTTGGAAACTAATGATGGCTGGACATCAATGTCCTTTACTGAACTCAAATATTCTCCCTTGTTTGTTGTACAGGGAGCACCACCTTCATCTGATTGGCGGGCACCCTTACAGATGAAGACGTGGCACTATTGGTAACACTTCAGCTTCGGACACCTGTCGTCCTTGCTGTAGACTACTTGCTGCCCAGAAAGGGGCTTCTGAAGACCCAAAATTGTTTCTAATGTTTGTTTAGCTTTTGAGTGATTTTTATTGCTAAAAGGCTCTGTTGCAAATAAGTGGTTTCATCTTACTAAATAGTCTCCAATTTGAATGGATGAAATCACTTTGCAACTCATCCAAAAATTTCAAAGTAGGATGATATTGCAATATTGGAATGAGTGACTGATGCTCCATCTATAATCCACATCTTTTCACAAATGTAAATGTGGTAGATAAATAGTGGGTCTTGCAGTAAGTAATACAAAACTGTAAAGCCAAACTATTTTAGAACGTAACAACAACAATAGCCAAACTTTAAGTGAAACTAAAGTCAATAATTGTTTAAAATTTATTATTCTTGAACCAAATAGCCATCCACTTTGTACACCACCTATTATCAATAATTTTTTTTTATGGTTTTATGAAATTTGAAGAATTAAGGTGGTCAAGAGAAGTCAATCTTGTAGTGACCTTAATCAATCTTCAAAGGATATGAAATAAATTAAACCAAGACAAAAACTTGATTGCTTTTAGGAAAAATGCAACAATTGTGTCTTTAGCAAAATTCTCAAACATCATTTGCACATGGTGCACAACAATATTTAATGTAGGAAATGTGGGATAACAAGTTGAAAGAAAAATAATTCCAACTTTATTTGAGATTGGTGTAACATAAGAGTTTGTTCATTTCACATAAGACATGAAGCTCCAAAAAACAAGATGTATTATTCCAAGATTACATCTCTCCATTAGGAGGGATTTTATATATCAAGTTAAATTTGAACTTGAAATGGTTGGCTATTTATAATTTTGAGCCTCTAGTAAAAAAGTTATAAGCCAAGTTCAAATATGAGAAGGCAAGTATATTTTCATACTCAATTAGTGAACTTTGTCCATATCTTTTGATTAGAGGCTTCTAATTAACAAATAAAAATATAGAGCTAAAAGTTAGTTAGTTTTCCTCGCATTTTTTGTTGAACAAATTTTTGAAAAAACTCAGTTAAACACTTTCATATCCTAATTTACAAATAATGGCCTTTTTATCATTTACAAATCATTAACCTCTAAAGTCCCAAGGTCATTTTTTTGCCAAAAAACACTAAAAACTACCACTTTTGCTACGTTCATCTACAAAATTGATTATTTTTTAATTTTAAAATCTAACTATAGGATCTTGTTCTATACATGCCTTAGATCAAGTGAGTAGAAATTTGTGATTTGGGGCCTCATAGATTGAAAGATATTAGCATTCAGAGTGAAAGAAAAAAATTATTTTAAGAAGTTGCTTTGATTGCCCACAAAACAAGAAGCTCTATAACTTTCACATCACTAATCCAAATGAAATGAATCAAAGATTTCCATTTAGACAAAAATATGATCTAAAAAAAAAAAAAACTTTAAAATTTTAAAATAGTGATAAGTAAATAAATAAATAAATAATTTTTATTGTTTTATTTTATTTAGATTTTTTTTGCTATTTGGTCTCCCTTGTTTTGAGGTTAATGTGGCATTACTGTTGCTCCTAAGCATTGATTAAAACAAAAATTATTTTAACAAAAATCTGATAAGTTTTTCTATCTTATGAGAAAGCTTCAAAAGTTTTAGTAAAAATTGAGATCATAGAAATCTGCTAAAAGTCCATTTTGTCTCTATAGGGACAATGGGACTTTGGGGATTAAGAATTTTGTAAATCTATAATGATATACATAGTTTAATTCACTTTGCTAAATTCAACAAAAAATACATTATAAAATTTCAAATATATTTATATATATATACATTTGAAACTAGAAATCAAACTCAAATTTATCCCTTTTCAGTTTTTTATTTATTGAGTAGTATAAACCTACTATTTGCTAATTGTAAAATTTTATTACTCCAATCAAGATTATAAGTCTTAATAAAATTTGAGGACTTGATTAAAATTTCTATCTCCAAAAAACACTCAAAATAATGTATATTATTGATTCATACTTCAATTTTCTTACTATTTAAAATAAAAATGCAAAAATGATCCAATGTATAAAATAAAATAATTAGAGAACTTTAGATATATGATAGTTTCTCTCAACTTTATCTTTGGACACTCAATTTCACTAGCCTAGGCCTAACAACTTTAACTCCTAAAAAACCAAGGGGATTTTCCAAGGAGACATTAAAAAAACTGCGACTTTTCGGTATGTTATTCAAAAGAGAAAATCAATTTTTTTTTTGGAACTTCAATCATACAAAACTATAGTAAAGTATTTTACCAAAGTGTCAAAAAAATTTCAGCCTTTTTCACCACATGGATTGAAAGATTATAGCATTTGAAGTGAGAAAAAAAACTTTTTTCCAATCCTGCAAAATAGGGTCTGCAGACTTCGGGCTCATTTGGAGTAAAATTTTTGTTCTACACGAACATGAGATTTTTGGCCATTCATAAGTATATGCTATGTATGTGTAAGTAGGTAGTCATGTCTAAATGTATTATGAAATAATTTAAATCTGTAGAACAAATTTTTGATTTAGTAGTCTCACTGTTATACCCAGAAAATCCCTTTGAAATTGGCAATATTCATAGGAAGGACCATATAGAAAGCAATATACATAGAATATAATAAGTACCTTTCATTTTACAATGTTCATGCACAGATAGAACTAAGGAAATCCAAAAAGCTTGTTCATGTTCTAAAAAAATATGGAGGGGCTATTTTATGCTTCTTGGATTGAAGAAATAAATTTAATTGACAGTATTGTGAAAAAACGTAAGACATGTACAATGGGAAGTAGTAGTTCATGTTTCAGTTTTTTGTCAATGGCGTTTCTTTAAATTATGTGTACAGTGCAGTGATTATTATGAGAGGCATATGGCATTTACAAATTAGCAATTTAAATGTGTAGGCTGTGGGGTTTGAACTTTCACAAGATATCCTTTTGAAAAAAACAGAGCATGACAAATGTTATTAATGTTAGCAATGTGATCACGCATGTATCATAAGTTGTAATGAAATGGTGTTGTTTGCATGTTTACAATGAAGTGTTCAATGTACAAGGATTCTGACGAATTTGTATGATACTTCTAGTTAAAAATACAAATATATTAGTATAGAAAGTGTGCACTTCTAAAACATTATTAATAATTGATACAGTAAAAAAGTAATGTAGCCCTCTATGTGTACAATGTTTGTATTATGCAATGGAACAAAACGAACATCTAAAATAGTTCATTTTAGAAGAATTGGTTATGTGGAAGTTGTATATCGAGCATGCACTGGTTGCTTCAATGTGATGGACAAGTGTATCTGCAGAACTTTGCTGAAGCTAATGAAGGAAAAAAAGAAACAAAAACATTAGATTTGTTTTTGTAGTATTTTTTATGAGGGCTTGAAAAGTAGCCATGGTCGAAGGCGTGTTCATTGTTCTTTTACAACTATGGAGGAATACTTTTTTATTGTGTCTTGTGTAAATGAAAATACAGAGAGGATAGTGGTTTGCGGAGTTAGAGAATTACAGAAGATCTGCACCAAATACATGACTATTATATATCACTCGTGAAGCTAGAAATGGCAGCAGAAGCATTTGAAAGCCCAGTGGTATTCAATGCGGTAGCGACAACAGTGGTTGCTACAGAGCAAAGGAGCGTAGGGGAAAGATTGGCGCGTGTTGTATGAGGAAGACTATTCAAAGAAGAAGATTGTGCACCTGTGGTTGTAGAATTTCAAACTACAAATGGCATGGTTCAACTTCTTGGAGACGAAGGCCCAGTTGTGGGGGTGGGCGTGGTGGATACAAATTTTGCATGCGGTGATGAACTTCACCAAGAGAAATTACGTCCTTTTGAGATTGCAGTTCGTGTCACTCATATTGTACATGGAACAGAATGGGTTGGTGAGTTGGTAGGAAAAACTTTGGGAGATTGTGTTGATAAAATTATACAATGGCGTTATGCTTCAGTTTGTTCTGCACGTCCCTACGAGGTGAGAATGACGGCAACAAATTCGAGGGAGGGGCAGAATTCATCTTTTCCTCTTGTTTCAGCACCACAATTTGATTTTCATGACGTACAAGAGAACCCAAGCGCTTCCGAATGCATGCCACCAAGTCAAGGTAGAAGAAGCATACAAGAAAGAAGTTCTCCTAGGACACAAGGCTCGGAAGGTAGCACTGCGGATTTCACAAGAGTAGAAGGACTACCTGAGCTTACTCCAAGGAAGAGGTATTCAATGGCAAATTGAAAGGCAAGGGTGAGAAGTCCATGAGAGAGGGGAGAGTCTGCTAGTCAAAAAGTTACACTGGACAGTGTTATGTGTGCAAAGGAAAGGGGAGCATGTAAACGCAATTGTTTGTGTGATGTAGATGCAAAATATGTATTGAACCAACGATATATGGCTTGGGGACAGAAGTACGAAGCACGTGCTACTTGGATAATGCAAATGCTTAATGCCTTTTACACTCACACGGAAGGTCCGACAAGAAACAAGGACGTGACAAAACTGGATGGCAAGGTCGTGTGCAATGCATGCTACACAACGGCGTTGGGTTATTCTCAGAGGCGTTTGAAGCAATTGAAGACAGCACATGCTGTATATGGCAGAGTGACAGCCGTTCATGGAAACATGTGTCAGCACAAGGAAAGTGCAAAAATGTCAGCAGCTAGGGAAAGCCTAAACGTTTTTTTCAATGAAGTAGGTTGTCGACAGCCCCATCAATCGATTTGCAAGAAAATGGACAGTGCGGTTCTTTTGCTGATTCTGTTGCCAATGAATACTAGCAAGTTGGATGTTTTTCAGTATGTGAATGAAGAAGTGAAGAAACTAGTGGACGGGTCGGAGTTGTCAGTGTCTTCGTTTCGTCGGCTTTGGCGAAAGGAATTTTCGCATATGCAAATTCCACCTTTTTCCCAGTTTTCAAAGTGTTATCATTGTTAGGAGTATAAGTGTAGGATCAGGGTTGTTCTGCGCGACCTGGCGACATCGCGACAGACAGACGTCACGCGACATCCAGTAGACCCTCCGCGACGTCACATAAAGTCAAATTTACCTTTGACTTTTCAAAAAATTATCCCCCTTTTACCTAAGCTACGTGGATGCCATGTGGTGTCCGCGTTGCACATTTTAGGGGCGCATGCGGGTGTGACATGGACGGGCGACTTTGGGTACACAGCGACCGCGGGTAGGGGCGACTTCGTGTTAGGGCGACCTCAGGTAGGGCGACTTCGTGTAAAGGCGAGCGCGGATAGGAGAACGCAGGTGTAGGCGACCGCGGGTAGGAGAACACGCATGGAGGCGACCTCGGGTAGGAGACGGAGAATGCGGGTAAGGGAGACCGCGGCTGAGGCGACTTCTCGGACCTGCGGTCGCCTCCTTTGGACCCGAAGTCGCCCTCTTCAACCTGAAGTCGCCCCTCCTGGATCCGCGGTCGCCCATGCTGGACTCGAAGTCGCCCCCCTCCTGGACCCGCGGTCTCCTAAGCTGGACCCGAAGTTGCCCAGAACACATGCTCAAAGAAGCATACCCGTGCTCGCCCACCTATATATCCATGCGCCCATACGGTCTTCTTCACCTTCATTCTTCACTTTGGCTCTCTGTCTTGTATCCTTTATTGGCTGCATGCGTGATCCCTGTGTTGAATGTTTACTTCTTACTTTTCATTCATCCCAGCTTGTGTTATCGCAAGTTCTCGACGTACAGAGATTCCATGGCTACCGGAGGCAACAGTGAGGGGTCACTTCCTCTCCCTCAGACAACGTGCACTCCTGGTTGCCTCAGCAAGGCTGCCAAAGACAGGATTTGGAAGCGCAAGGGCACCATTCATACCAAGAGGTGTTATGGCTTTTCCAGACGGGAGATTTGGGCCTATTCGAAGTGCTCCTAGAAACAGAATAGCTACTGAAGTTCACAGTGATGATTCCAAAGAAGATTCTGATTCTGACGGTACGCAGAAGCCAAAGATAGGACAAGACAAAGAAGACACTGTGGGCCCCGCCGAAGTTCTGATTGAAAATGACATGGACCATTCAACATCATGTAACGTTACGGAACGTCCGGAAACTAAACTTAATACATAAAATAGAGATATATAGGAGAAGAACTTTGAAATTTTTACATAAGTATAGAAGTTTAGACGCTAGAAACCTACATTAGAAAAGATCTCTTTCGTAGGAAAGTTAAAACTCTAATTAGGTTAAAACAGTGTTCCGGAACCAGACGCCGGATAGTCGGAAGTTCCGGATCGTAGGGGTTCCGGCTAGGAAACTTACGGGAATTTAGGGTTTCACGCCGCTATATAAACCCCGCCGCCATTCTCATTCGGTCTCTTTTCTCTGCGGCATTCTCGCGAGTACGTTTAGTGAGAGAAAGAGTGGTGAGATAGGATCGAGGTAGGAAGCGGAAGTAAGGTCGGTGCAACTCCGGAAGACCGACAGGATGACGGAAACTCGAGCCCGTAGACTGGCGGTGACCGCACGGACTGTCAGCCCGGTGATTCCGTTCGATACGGATCGCCATAGAGAGTTGCAGGAGGATTTAGAGACCATGGGCTGTGTCGGATTCTTACACCGCCCATGGGACTTGAAGAGTGAAGGAATGATTGAGGAACTCCTTTGCGGAGTTCCCAATCAGTATGAGTTGACGGTGAGGGGCCGCCCGAGAGTGTGGACACAAGAGCTCTGGGCCGGAACGTACTTTGCACTAAACCGGGGGCATGGATGGGCCAGCCGGCCGGAGAAGTTCGCGGCGGAAAGATTCCGGAACTCCGCCGACCCAAAAGAGGGGTTTGTAGCGACGGATTGCGTGTACGCCCGGGATCAGCAACTCTTAGAGTTCCTGATCCCCATCCTGTTTCTGGAAAAGCCTAGCCGGGTGACCACCACGGTGGCCAACACCATTTGGGGGGCTTTAGGAAACAGGGTTAACCCGCCCCAAGACCCGTAAATTGGGGCGGACTTATTCACTCGATTGTAGATAAGTTAGCGAATGGGATTCCAAGACGGAAGACTAGTTACATTAGCCCGTACTTGTTCCACTTGTACCACCGGATGGAAACCCTGAGCGAGCCGGAGCAGTTTATGTACAAGAAAGGGAAAAATCTCCTCAAGTACGGGCTGAGACCGGAACCGCAGCCGGAGGAGCCGGAATCCGAGGAGGAGGACGTTCCGGAGGAAACACAGACCACTCCGGAGAAGGCCGGAACCAGTAGACGGAAGTCCACCGACCGGACAGCGCGAGGGAAACAAGTGGCGGAAGGTTCCGTCCAGCCGGAAAGCCCACACGAGGAGTTGGATCCAGTCGAGAACGCCATACATTGGCTGCGAACGACGAGGACGGTGAACGACCGGATGGCAGCAGTACTCCAAGACGTTTGCCATTCGTTAGGAGTGAAGGACGAGAGAGAGATCTTGGCCGCCATCGCACGAAGACCGAATCCGGAAGACGTCAAGGTTCTGTACGATCAGATCTGGAGTCTTCAGGAGGAACGGGATCAGTTCCGGAGCCAGCACCAGTGGTCGGAACGGGAGATGCACATCGCGAATCGGAAGTCCACGGAAGCGATGGCTCTAGTACGGAAGCTGGGAGAACTGATCGACCTTCCGGCCAGCACCATCTCGAGGGCCCAACTCTGGAACTCACAGATGGTGGCCCAAGGCCACATTACCGGAACGAAGGTCGTACTCATCCTGACGGATTTCGAGGCCCGGATGGAGGGAGTGCTGAAGGAGATGCGACAGCTGATTGGAAGCCTCGACCCGAACCTGCTTGACCAAGCAATGTTCGCTGATCTTCCGGGAGGAGAGTTCCAAGAAACTCATGGAGCCGGAACTTCAACGGAAAAGAGGAATCCGGAAATCCCGACTCACGTGGTCACTTATCCGGAGGTTAAAACGCCGAAGGAAGCAAGCACGCAGACCACCATCCAGGAGGGGACGGCCGGAAGACAGGCGGCGGTAAACCTGTTTCCGCCTCTCCAGCTGACAGAGACGGAAGCTGAGGCCATAGCAGCAGCAAGTGTCCGGAATCCTGCCCGGACCGATCCGGACAGGTTTATGCATATGCAGAACACTCCACCATCAGCGAATCCGGGCAACACCGTCATTAATTTGACGGAGACAAAGACGACACGGCAGCGACACACGAGGATCGAGGAGCCGCTGGAGATCAATGAGACGGAAGAGGAATCTGCGGAGTCTCACTCCCAATCGGATGGGACGGATTCTGATCCGCCTCAGATCCGGACTCGGTCGGCAACGAAGAGGACTCCAGCAAAGGTAACTGCCCGGAAGTCCACTCCAGCGAATCTTAGGGCCGGACCATCGACAAAGAAGCCTCGCAAATGACTAGTGCGGGTGGGTGTCTTTTTAGTTAGGATTTTGACTTATTAGTTATTTCCGGAAACGGGTAACCCGGACTGTGGGCCCCTAGTTCCGGACTTTTAGGCTGTCAAACGGCTTTCCGGTTTTGCCAGAATGGTTATTAGGACCGTTAGCCGGATTTGTAGTTGGCCGTTGGCCGGGTTTTGTGTGGGCCTTTTGGCCGCTTTTTGTTTGCTTTTAAGGGCAGGCCGGCTTGTTGGCTTGTCATTCCCTTTCTTGTCATTTAATCGAAGCTTACCGGAGATCAATTTGATCATCTCTTTGCATATCGTGTTGATGATTGAGTCGTACACTGGTTTGTGAGTGAGAGTGTATGAGAGGGAGTCCGGATTCTTGGGTTGACGGATACATATGCTATAACGGAAGAGCTTTAGATGTGTGAATGAGGAGCTGTGCATGGTGCCTTTAAATTGCTGGAACGGTGATCCGGTGGAAGCCTGTTACGGGTGAGGGTGCGAGTCCGGAAGTCCAGGGAGAATTCCGTGCGGAGATAAGCAACCGCCTAAGGAATTATCCCAGCCATCGGAAGGTCTGCCAACCTCTGGAGCACTCGAGAGATACGAAGTCAGCACTACAATCCGGAAAGTCTGGATCTGTCGTTGTAGTAAGGTGGATCTAACCGGGCCCTGTGTGACCTACTTTCCGGATACGTCATCTGGAAGATTGTGAGGGTACGGATTCTCCCTTTGCTATTACCGTATAATTCTTGGGTGTTTGTTTTGTTTGTTACGGATAGAGAGTGTGAACCAAGAGTGGCGAGTCCCTGCCCCTCGGAAAGATCAATAGTGGACCCCCTGAGGGTGAAACAGAGGTATCTAAAACCAGTTACTTGAGAGAGTTGGAACCAGAATCTGGAATAGGGCGGAACCAGATTGAAATCCGGAAAATACTAGTTTCCGGAAGATAGCAATAGAGTGTACGGATTGCTTGGGGTGTTTTTGGAAGTGATCCGGATACCCAAAACTTGCAGCAACATACTAGAATTCCCTGGGACAATAACTCGTGTCATCTTACCACATTTTTGTGTTAAAGATACTTACGCGCTAACTACGCGTGCGACACATCACAAGGTCAAAGAGAAAAAAACCTCCTGAAGGTGCGACGTTCAACCATGCAAATTGGGCCAGGATCAACTTCAGCAGCAGGTCCGCATCCACCGTTGCCAGCACAAGATGCCAACAACGTCTTTGAATTTGGTCCAAGCGATGACATGCCCATGGGAGCAGTTGTCCGTGCTTCCATCCCTCAATCTAAAGTGACTCGAACTGACAACGCTATGACTCTAGCTAAGGCTCTCGACCTCCTAAAGACCAAGGACATTAACATTGCTTTGCTGCAAAGCAATGTCAGGAAGTTGCAATCTCAGTGCGCACACAAAAATCGTCTCCTCTCTCAACAATCTATAGAACTGCAACGCCTCAGAGACAAAGTACAAGACACTTTTACTTTGTCGGACATGGATGACGCCTTTCTTGAGCCGGATTCACATCATTTGGACAAGGTTGTAGGCGACCTCACCGATGATTTGCTTCACCATTCTCCTGTTGCCAAGCGTGCCAAGCATTCTTCAATGACTCCAAATGCGCTTCTTACGGCAATTCTGGAAGATACTACCACAAATGATCTCTAGGAGACCCAAGATTCACTCTCGTTTCCTGTGATTCCTCATTTTGTACAGTCGCAGTCGAGATTGGACCTCGAAAAAGAAAATAGAATGCTTCGAGATCGGTTGTCACAGTTGGGGGCCACATACTATCATTGGAAGGTTGCGTGCATCCTCTCAGTGGACAGAGCACAACAAGTTGCAAAGGAATTGGAGAAAATTTCACGAAACTTCGTTGCACAAGAATCTAAACGAGAGTGCGGTCTCACATCATGGGCATTGATGGAGGACATGTTCCCCACTAACATGGACTTGGCGGAAAGGACCGACACTGATTGGACAGAAAATGATTGGGACCACAAAAAACAAATGTCCAGCCATATCGAAGTGCAGGAAAAAAAGCTACTGTGGCCACATCCTGCACCCTTTGTTTTGGACCACACCAAATGTTCCATATGTCTAGAGCAATTTGGTCCCGAAGGTGGCTGGGCACTTGAATCATGTACACATGTGTACCATCCTCAGTGTCTCATCACGCACTGTTTGATTAAACGTCGTTGCGTTTTGTGTTCAGCACCATTCCATGATCGTTTGTACACCATGTTCAACTTGACGACTTACATGCATCCTTCTTGAGAACACAGCAGTGATACCACAGAAGACACCAGAATGTGGGGACGAGACTTGCTTTGGAGCTGGAGACAAGGAAACCATGATTTGGAAAAGGGAGTTGCTAGTTCCCAATTGAATTGGGAAACAGATCCGGAAGAAATTACCAGAGTTGGAGTCAAGTTGATGGGAAAAGGGCCACAAGGCGAAGGGAGGAGGGCATTTTTCTACCAATGCCTTGGTGGATATTTCAATAAGACCTCCGGAACCTTCAATTGGGGTCCTCATCCACAACGACACCGTTGGAATTTTCAAGGACTGAGGGTGGCCAATCAAGATGCAACGGCCTCCATGGATGAATTGGACAGCATGTCTTACTTAGACTCTGTATACGGGCCTTATTACCAAACTCAAGCCCTCGACTATCTATTGGAAGAACACTCTCCAAAGACCACAAAGACCCTCGAAACTCTAAAGAATTCCAACGTCCTGGAATCCATTTTGAAGGCGGACGGACCAGCTTCACGAACTCGTGCCAAGCGTAAGCTTGGTGTTGGGGAGTCATCCACCTACGAACGTGGCGAAGGAAGTGGTTCTCAAAACGACACAGATGTTATCATCTAAACATTTTTGTTCTTTGTTTACGTGAACATCTTTTTGCGTAATAGTATACGTTTTGTAAGGCCCCTAGCATATGGTCATACTATATCTACACTAGCAATGGCGAGCAGTGTTTAGTAGTTTTGTTTTTCTTCTTTGATTCTACTTCTGTGGCTTCGTTTTATAATTTATACTTATGTACTGCAATTTTATATTGCTTTGGTTTTCAATATATACTACCTTGCCTTTCTTGTTTAAAAATGAGGCCATTCATACAAAATTTGGAAATCTTCATCAATATTTAATTCTAAACCGATGCAACCCAAACTATTTTCTGCTTCACTTATTCAAGTACATTGTTCAAAAATTTGTGATTCATCATTCTGGCCAATTGCCAGTTCAATGTGCCTAAAATTGAAATTGTACACTTCTCTACTTTGTATTGATGGTGAAGTAATGTCGTCCAACATTTCTAGAAAAAAAAATGTACGTCTTGTAACTTCTGCAATGAGATGAATAAGTAGGAAAACGGGTTCACAATACATATAAAAAAATTGAACCATAGATCTCTTGCTAGAACAATCTCACCAATGAAATTATTATATTTCAATTCCATCTTAGAGCTTTTAACACATTAGTTCTTCCTTCAATCTTGAACTTACTTCTTCTTAACAGCTTCTTAACAAGTGAAAATGAAGTGTGTTTTTGTTTTTAATTTACTAAACTCTGAATTCAATTCTTCAACATAAAAAAATAGTAGATTCAAAATCAGTATTGCCCAAATTCTAAGTTACTCCCTAAAGTCCCATTGTCCCCTTGGGGGACAAATGGGATTTCGGGCAGGAACGTACAGGCTAAATTTTTGTTTTGATTTTTTGAAACTTTTTTTGAAGAAAGAAAAATTGATTATCTTCGTGGGAATATAATTTTTATTTCAATTGGTGCCCGGGAGCAAAAATTATACCACAAAAAGCCCCAAACCAAACTCGTCGGGCAGCACCAAAAAAATCACAGGAAGTCAAAAAGAAAATTAATTTTTTTTTTCCTAAAATATTAAATTTCTAAATACGTGTGAAGCTTTGATTCATTCTATTTGGACAAGTATTGAATCAGTTATGGACAATCCTATTTTTTGGGCAATCTAAGCATTTTCTTGGAAAAATAACTTTTAGGATTCATTATTGAATGCAATTTTTAGAATTTTGAAAAAACAAACATTAGATAAGGTTGTTCTTTCTTGCTAGAACAATCTCACTGTTGGAATTATTGTGTTTCAATACAACCTTGGAGCTATTAATGATTTAGTTTTTTATTCAATCTTGGACCTACATCTACTTAACAATTTTTTAAAGAATGAAAATCGAGTGTTTATTTTTTGAAATTTTTTTCATAAGTTCTCAACACAATTCTTCAATACAAAAATTTTAAACTTGGAGTCCATAGAGTAAATTTTTGTTCCAAATGGCGACCAAAGTCAACTGAAATTGGAAAAAAAGCATTCAAAAACACTACTTTCCAACTACAAAATGCTGATATCTTCCAATCCTTACGGTCAAATTTGATGAAATTTTTATCACATGATCTTAGACAAATGAAGTACAAGATCCTACGGTTAAATTTTTTTTAAATTTTTTTTGGTTTCTTGGATGAACGCAGCAGAAATGACAGTTTTCAGTGGTTTAGGGCCAGAAAATGGCCTTGGGACTTTAGGGGTTAAGATGATTCAAAGCCAAAAAATATATTCAAGCAAGGTATAAAAAAAATCGCTTACTTCACTTTAAATGTAAATATCTTACAATGAACATGGTAAAACATTTTTCAATTTCTTCTACACATTTATATACTAGTCTAGTAAAAGATCCTACGGTATGATTATTACTTAGATATGCCGGAACAAAAAATTAAAGTTGTCAACACCTTCGCCACCTTGCAATAGAAGTGGTACTTTTGAGTGGTCTTTTTGAAAATAAGGCCTTCGGACTTCAGCGGTTAACTTAAGTTTTCTAGCAATACTAAGTTATAAGGTTTGAATCCAAATAATAAAGAACTGAATTTAGAGCAACGTGTAGGAAAATGAAATTAATTTGTGCAATTTTTTTTTAATGCTCAAAATTATTTTTAAGTTGAAGTCCATATGAGCTTGAAATTTTTTTTAATACTTGTATTAGCAAGATAGAATTAAAACTCACTAATTCCTAAGGTAGCAAGCCAAAAAATGATTGTCCAAAAACCAAGATCCTCCATATCTTTCACATCATTTAATATCAAAATAGAATTAATCAAAACTTTTCATGTAGCAAAGAATATAATGTATGAGAAAATCTATTTGAAACAAGAAAGAAAATTTAGGTCAATTATATCTATTACTCTATTAGTGTCTAGTCTCATTGGTTTTTAAACTCTTTGGCATAAGTCTTACTTCTTTAGGACTTATTCAAATTAAAAAAATATATTCCTAGGAAGTTGATATGTTCAGATATTCTTCAAGAAAGTTCCAAGATATATTTACAAAATTAAAGGCACATGTATTTGGAGTTTTGCACAGAATCCTTTTTATCCATCAAGAGACTAAACGTTCTTTTATGGATTATCATTCTTTATTTTTTAATTTGGAAATTTTCAAATAAAAGAGCAAAAGACAAGTTAGACCAATTCATAAGCTTTTCCTTCCTTCAATGTCCGCAAAAAAAACTCCTTATTTTAACTTTCATCGGTGTCATTTGGAATTCCACAATTTAAATTTTCGGTAATCCGTACCAAGCTATTAATGTAAACAATCTAAAAATAATAATTAATTTTTTTTGGTAATTTTTTTATTCACTCTCCAATTTCACAGCAAATCTTTGAAAATCTGCTCTAACGTCTACAATATTTTTGGAGACATGAAACAAGCTTTCACAACTACATTATGGGAGGTGCAGTGCCATCATTCCTATAATATTCATGCCAAAATTTCAAATTATTGTATCAATGGAGCATGAAAGAATTATCAGAAATACCAAACTAAACTCCATAGTCCTTCAAGGATTACAATTCATATCTATAAAAGTTATCTTCATTTTGTTATCAAAATTCTTTTTTAACACAAACATTACAACTCAAGTTTCATAGATCCTTTGAAATTTAGAGCTCTACACTTCTCATAAAATGTCTTCACCCCCATATGGGGCAACATGCCAATTAAGAAGTTTTCATATACACGCCATAAAAAAGAAATATAAACACTTTTGAATGAGAAAGTATTATATTTATTTATTTACTCAAAGTAACTGATAGTCTAACATCCCAAACAAGGGTGGGCAAAATGTAAAATTCCCACTCTGCTCCTATGAGTACCACTAAGTGCTAAAAAAAAAGTCGCTTTCAATGGGACCCAGCCCCATTGCGTCCACCTCTGCCTCTGTTTTTCCTATGGTACTCATCTGAAACTTCCGCCATGCCTTGTGAAAACGAAATTCAGATTCCAAATGGCGTAGCGATTCTTGTACCGCCATTGCATTCATGGAGTGTAGCTTCACCAATGAACAAAGCCTTGCCACTTCTTCAGCACTGGTACTTGGCTCATGTTCAACAGCGGCGATGCAATATTCTTTTTCTTTTTTCTTTATTGCTACATCGAGGTCTTGCCTTTCATTCTCGTAAATCCAACGTTCACGTTCCAGGAGATCGCGCTTTGATTGCCATACCACATACTCGTCCATGTAGTGCACCCTTCCACTTTCACGCTGCCTGAAATAAAAATCGCGATTTTTTTTCAAATCCTTCAAGTACTTGTCGTTTTCTTGGATGCTTTTCGTTACTCCCTCCAACTGCTTCTTCAAATCATCTACGACAACGGGACCCACTTGTACTGAGAGTTCATTCTCATTTAATTGACGGAGTTCGTTCATCTTCTCACGCAAAGCAGATCTTACACTTGCCGCCTTGACACTCAACAACTCTATGTCGTCTTCCGAATCGCTTCCATCAACGCTGTGGTTCCGCTCTAGAACAACATGTTCCACTTCCATGGGCCCTGCATCTTCCATGCCTTGCACATCAACGTGGGATTCTGTGATGGGCTCGTCAACCTTCATTTTTCCCTTCCTATCCATTTCCAAACCCAAAGCCTTGTTCATGACTTCCATGAGAAGGTCGTCATCGTCACTGTGGAAAGAATATCCATCGTATTCATGGGTGTGTTCATCTTTGCTAGAAGTCGCCGACCACACTACATTTTCATCAGAAATGAAAAACTTCCCAGGCTTTGCCGATGTCACCGATTCCTTCACATCCGGCGCTACATCTGCCCAAAGAATACTTGATTCTCCTGGATGGGTCCCGATCGGAAGATCCTTAATGCTTGACCAATCCACCTCCTTCTTCAATACAACTTCAACATACACCATTCTTGCAAGAAAGAAAGAAAAATTGTCGTTTCGATACGTTTGTAGGCCTTTATAGAGTTCCTTCCACACCTCGCAGCATCTTTCTTGGAAGGCTTTGTTCTTGCAATATGCAAGATTTACCTTGTTCGACTTCAAGTGGAACTTTTGACGATACAACAAAAATAACTTGTCGATGTGGCACTAGTCCACATATTTCTGAACCGTCTTATAAGTCCAAGGCGCGGGTTCATCTCTCCAACCCTTGAAAGCCTTAATCTTTGGATGGATCAAGATGGCCTTGCGCTTCTTGTGGATTTTTCCTTTCTTTTTTCGATCCTTGCCTCGAAGCGCCTTGGACTCTTTCCCAGCTTCTGATCTCGGTACAACAGGCGGCGAAGGTTGGGCCTCCTCTTCCATCGCAATACAGAGGAATATTCCTTCCCCTGATGCCAAAATGATAAAAATACGCCCTCCAAAACTCCGACCCCTAGCTCACGAGCAAGCACTCAGCCACTTCAAGGTGGATGAGAGACAATGCGCAAAGCCAAGAGTGGAGAACGCGGGTGATGGGCGACCTCTTATATACCCGATGTCGCCTGGGGCGCGTACGGAGGGCCACTGCGGGTCCGAAGGCAGGGGAGGGCGACTGCGGGAACCAAGCGACCGCGTGTCCAGGGCGACCGCGTGTCCAGGCGACCTTGTGTCTAGGGCGACCGCAGTGGCCCCTTGTTTAACCTTAAAGTCTCAACAACTTTTTTCCATCAAAATTTGCTCGAAACTGCCATTTCTATTGCATTCGCTTAAGGGTATAGGAAAAATATATCTTTTTAGAATCCAAACGTAGGATCTTCTACTACACTTATTTCACATCATGTGGTAAAAATTTTGTGATTTTTGACCTTACGGATTGAAGATTTGAAGGTTATTAGCATTCAAGGTCAAAGAAATTTTTTTTTTCAAGAAAATGCTTTCATTGTCTGGAAAAAAAAAGAAGCTCCAGAACTTTCACATCAGTAATCTAAATGGAATGAATCAAAGATTCCCATTTAGACAAACATATAATGTATAAGAAAAAAAAAAAAATGATTTCAACTTTTTGTAGATTTTTGTGGGCTACTCGGTCTTGCCCGATTTAAGGTTATTATAGCATAACTTTTGCTCTCGGGCACCGATTGAGGTAAAAATTATATTTCCATAGAGATAATAAGTTGCTCTATCTTATGAGACAATTTCAAAAAGTTTCACCAAAAATTGAGCTCATAGAAGCTTGCCCAAACTTTCAAGAGTCCCCCAAGGGGACTTCCGAAACTTTAGGGGTCATAGGGTAAAGTCCGATTATTTATAAAAGACATTACGAGAAGGCATCTTTTGGATGAAAATCTTTTGAGCCTCAAATTTAGTTTCTGTTTCCTAAACTCTATGGCACAATAGTTTAGAAGCAAACGTGGCCAAGTACATCTGAACCAACAATTCTATGAAGTTTGAACACCAAAATCTAAATTCAACATTCAATATATGGAAGTAACGGAACGGGGTGGTCTGCATTCAACATACTTGTTTTTTTGGAAGACATTACACATGGTATAAAAACTTTTTGTATATTGACATTGCTATTACAAAATGAAAGGCGCACAATGTGGCCAACAATTTGAAGCCGACTTGATAACATCAGTTCCTATAGTCCTACTACAAAATTGAGTCACGGAAAACTACTTCCGGGGGCTTCATGCCTTCATGTACCACGGTTTATCCATGAGCAACTTTGTAACCTCAGTACATGTCGGTCTCTTCTTTGGATCAGGGTTAGTGAGTTCACCCAACTTAATGGCAAAGTACATGGATCCCTCGCGCCTCTTGAATAAGTCCGTATCGTATTCGACCATATTAAGAAGATTCATCCATTCGGTCAACTTTCCAATAGAATACGAGTCTGATTGCACTGTATATTTATACTCTGATTGCATAATCTCTAGGCTCGTACTGGAATTTTGTGGTCCAAACGTATAAAACAACTCCGGAGCCACCCACCAACGGCTTCGTAAGGATTGTTGCTTCTTCTCCTCAGAATCATATCCATAATGTGAAGGAGCTCCTTCATCAAAACGACTTGAAATTCCGAAATCACAAATCCCGATGTTGATTACTTCATCCGAATAATCGGGAAAATGCAGCAGTATGTTTTGAGGGTTTAGGTCATTGTGTAGCACCAAAGACTCGTGCATGAGATGTGTCACATACACTAAAGCCCACGCCAACTTCGCCTTGTGCCTTCGGAACAAGCTAAGATGTTTTTGATTGTCCTCTGTAAATTTCCACACCCGCTTCATTTCATGCCAGTCAACACTCTCTGACACCTTCTCATCCAATCTTCGCATTTCAAGCCATGTACCGCCATTCCACCACAGTGTGTACGCTTCCATAGTTTTGGCGTGAATACCAAAAAACTTAATAATGCCAGGATGGTTTACGGGGCATGCCAAGGCCTCTACGGATTGTTGCTCCCTCGCTTCACGCATGTTCTTTGACTTTGGCACTTTCCCAGCAAAAGCAACGTATGGCGGGATTGTTTGCATCCCTTCAATGCGCACCTTGCACACCAGGGTTGCTATTTTGTGAGCCTATGAGCACGAGCATGTGAGCGTGAACGTGTGAGCTTGTGAGCCTTTGAGCATATATATATTTTTATACAGAAATTGACGAGGTACCTATAACTGTGTACTTCTGAAAACTGACTTCACTTCTCTATATAGGATTAGAAACTAAAAAATGGTCATATAATTTTATTGATTGAAAAGGTTATTCAGTTTATGTATAGTAAATTTTGTTGCAAATTTTGCTTTTATGATTGAACCTTATTAAAAAGAAAAAAATACTTAATCCATGGATCACCTTTGTAGAGCCTTTAGACAACTTTGTCTTGTATATAGATGATGTTAGTTTCATCCATTAAAATAATTTCTTTCTAGGAGAACATCCAAATAATGAAACATTATTTCTACTCATATGTAGTTATAAAATGGCTGCAAATAGAGTGAATGGCAAGCCTTCTAAGCAATGGTGATATGTTGCTCCTACGAATACTAAAAATGGGTGTCATGAATATCATATGTGTTTATCCACAGTTACCCTAAAAATAGAGGTTACTGGAGTTAGTGACATATGATATAATTTTGAAGAAATACTAAATGAACTTCACATTCCAGTTCCTTACTAATAATTATGAATACTAAATCATATATAACCCATTGATTTCTAAAAGAAGAAGCACACAATGTAAAAAAGTGAAGTACAGTGTATAGTAAGCGATAAAATAGAATCCAACATGTGCTGATGTCCAATGTATCGAAACCAAGAATCAAATAGAAGATGTAGACATAGAATGAGAGTGACCACTACTATCAGTCGATGATGTCTCCGTGTCTGATTCTAAGGCTGTCACATCTACAAACTGTAGAACTCGAGGATCTATAGAAGTAGACTTTTTCCGTGTAGGAAAAGTTTGTTGACCTGCCAATGTTGAAGTTAAAGCCTCTGCATATGACGGTAATATGTAGGTCTTCTCCGGGCTTGGAAAAAACCCAGGTAAAGTGAAAAAAGGCCGAAGAGATGCCATGTTAGAGTTCAGGTTGCCAATACAGAATAAATAATTAGGCAAAAATTGAACATCTCCGACAGGATGCAAAAAATTAGTCTCAAAAATGTAAACGGAATATAGAAGATGGTTTAAGTTTATACATTTGAAATTTAATAAATCAATGGAGTACTGGATAGACTTACTTACTGAATCGAGATTTCTTCACAATGTGGGGAATTTCAAGTTCCATAGCGTCCTCATCCTTAGAATGTAAAAGGATTGCTGTATTCGGATTTGGGTCAGTTGGAATTGCACGAATCATAGGGGCCAAAATACCATTGAAAATGGCTTTGTCTTCCTCGAGTGCAACAATGTGCCTGCTCAAAATCCTGGAGGCATGGATGGAGGCTCCTAAAATTGGAAGAAAATCAAATTGGGATGTTAGAAAAACAGGTTCAAAGGTGGAAAGTCGATATAAAACGGAAGACTCGGAGAAAAAAAGCCAAGGCATCAAAAGTTACTTGTTGCAGCAGTGCAGTCCAAAACAACATCATTGGGAAGTGAGCATGATTCTATCAACATTTGATAGAATCGAGGATCTTTCTCACGCGCCCCTTTCCAAGGCTTGGAGTTGCTGTCCATGGTCAAAGTCTCACGCTTGGTAAAATTCTGAAGGATATCATCACGAGGGACATTCACCCCTAATTCTAGCAAGCTTGGACTCGATTGGAATTTGAACTTAGAAAGACCGATCCCAGGCAACTTCCACACAAATAAGGCAATTCCAAAAACTTGGGTCTGGAATAATGAAGGCACATAAAAATGTTAAAATGATATAACATGCAGTATAACAATCTACACGTATAAATAAAAATCAAAGGTTCATCCACAGCGATAAAAGACAAATAATTTTTGACATAAAACAACATTATAGGAAAAACTAAAATTGTCAAAAATGAAGGCATCTAGTAAAAAAAAAAAAATTTAAAAAGCAATTACATACACTTCAATGAGAAAGGTAAAATGAATGTACCGTTTGTGAAGGTGACATTGGTGAGGCTAAATGTAACCAGTTCATACCCCACCAATCCTTCATCTTTTCAAAGGAGTAGATACTAGCAAATCTTAGAATAGTGGCCTTCGTAATCGCCTTGAGAGGATAAATGACAATCAAGGCGCCGTTGTCATGTAGATGACCATCAGCAAATTCGAAAACTGCCTCTAGTAAGGCTAGGTTCTCCACATTCCACATTGGAATGCTGTTAGCAGGCACAGATAATTCAGGGACAGGTAATCCCTCTGGCAAATCTGCTAAAATCAGATCAATGCGTGGTTTTTCACTCGGCGCACCCTTGAAGAAGCGTACCTTCTCACCCTTATGCTGCAAAAGAAGTTGCACGATCAAAAAACAAACATAGGAAAAGAAGTCACAAACTAATCATGAAGAGATATGAGACTCCTTACCTTATCCATGAAATTGACAATGTCGTCGTACACTTGGGGTAGAGGATCAACCATCACATTTGTAAGTGAAAAATTAAGGATCAACTCAGAGATATGAATCTCTAAGTCATCTAGAAACTCCACGGCTGGAGGACCATGTACCATGCCACCATCACTGAGTGACAAGTACTCCGCATCTCGCTTGGTACCTCGTGAAAAGGATCTTTGGTGTTCCGAGGCAGTGTCTTGAGTGGCTGACGACTGCACATGCTGCTGCGTTTTCTTCCCCTTGCCCTTCTTAGTTGCTGATGCCTCCTCAGCCTGAAGTTGTTTCAAAGCCTTCTTCGTGAGTTTCTCTTTGGCCTTGTTCACCGCCTCTGAGTTCTTTAAGGCTATTTTCGAGTTAGCCTCTTCCCTCCTCTTCACAGCTTTAGCTCTTGCGTCTTCATCAAGGGCAGCAAACTCATCGTTGTACTTCTCCCTGCTATGCGAATTGAGTGAAAGCTTGAGCTCCTCCTCCAGCTCTGGCGTGAACTCCGGTGGACAGTCCAAATACCATGCACCGGACTTCAAGTGCAAACTCGTCCACCATTGTAATTGAGATGGAGAGAACATGCAATGCTCAGAAGAAGCATCCAACCACGTAGACAAAAACAATGGCAAATCTCGCTTAGCAATGGCACCTTTTGCAAGCAACTCATATTTGAAATATCTGCACATGCAAAACATGGCAACCGGTCTTAGTAATGCCTTACGGCCAAATATTATAGAAATCACCAAATCAAAAGAAATGACACAAAAAAAGGAATTCATACCGGAAAATTACACGTTTGACCACCAAGTCAGTGCCTTTGCACTTTCGGAAGTCATCTGACTTTTTATAGCCCTCCTGCCCCCTGAAATGACTTAGAAACGCCTTGCCCCAAACACAAATCCTCCATCCTTCAAGATAATCTGGAAAGGTCTCCGGCTATTCAGGAGAATCCATAGTCAACACCAATTGGTCCTTCTTGGTAATGTCATCAAACATTTCAGACCCGAGCTCTTCAATCTGTGCAATGAAGGAATTTAGTAATGACATTGATAGAAGTCTCTCAAGTCAAAATAAACATTATGCACAAATGAAGAAAACAAATCATTTTCTAAATAAAAGACAGTCGTGATCAAAACTTACAGATACATACCAACAAGCCTTTGCTAAGAAGGACTTCAATTCGTTTTCCCCAATTGGTTTCACTAGAAACCTTCTGGCCTTCCGTGTTTCATTTGAGCAATTCCACCATTGCAGCCACTTGATTTTGTGCTCACTGTTGACATTTGCGGTGGCAATCATTTGCAACTTGTCCAGGGTCATTTCTGGAGAGATATTTTGGGTCCAATGCTTCTCAATCTATATCAAGAAGAATAAGGAATTAGAACCATTCAGTAATTAAGAAATGGGCAGTCAATGACATGAGTTTATCAAAGAGGTTTTACCTCTTTAAAGAAATCGCAACCAAGCTGGGGATTAGCAACTGCTGTCAACTTTTCCAACTTCTGAGTCAATCTGGATGTTGTATCCTTTGTAGCCATTCTCATGGTCGTCAAAATTCCTTCTGGTGATTGATCCTCCTCCGCAGTGTCTTCTTTGTATTTCCGAACTGCCAAATCAGTTGATGCTGCTATCTCATACTGGTCCAGAACAACGAAGTGAGAAAACCTCATACGTATGAGCAACTATGAATATTACATTGATGCCAACAAATCAGAAGTTGTAAAAAAAATACAAAGAAAAGCCTGAATAGAATGATTACCCGGAAAATAAAGGATGTGAAAACTTCCACGGACATTGAATACCAACTCTTCCGAGTGTTTAAAGTGCATTGAGACATCTTTGATGCACTTAAATGCTCCGCAAATTTGTCCAGTGGGAGAACTCCATATTTCTGGACACGATATAACATGTGTACCAAATTCGTTTTGATAAACGAATTCTCAGTATGTCTGTAGAAAAGAAGACATGTGATCAATATGGTAAAAAATATTTCAAAACAAATACAACGAAATGAAACCTAGGGAAAGATACACTTACTGGTTAATATCATGCATAGCATGCATAACTTCACCGATTTTCCCCTTTGTCTCCAAAATTACTGAATCCACCGAGATGTGCCAATCCTGGTCGTTGGCATGGTGCTGAGCAATGTAAGAAGACCACGCCAACAACCTGTGGTTACCATCACAAACAAAGAATTTGGAAGACTGATAATCTTCCAATCCTGGTGTTGCCTGTAGTGCGGCATTGAACTTGTCGTTCTCGACATTCCACAGTGGCCCCCATGCGTTTTTGTCAGCCTCAATTACCTGCTCAATCTCACCTTGCTCGTTTGTGATTGATACATAAAACACACCGGATCCATCTCGATAGCCGTGAACAAACTCTTGCTCAAGTCTCGTCAGATCACATTGAAGCGCTGGGCGAATCATAGGCATCACTGCAAGACGACATAACGGAATTCTCAAACGATATAGAATTCGGTTTCAATCGCAAAGTTGAAATGGAGGCCACAGAATTCACTTTCTGTGCCTTCCGAAAGGCGTCCTCTGTGATGAACTCTATTTTGCGGTTCTCTCCTTCTTGCACTGACGTTGTCTTCTCTGGTTCCATATCGCCAACAATGTGAACTTCCTCCATAGCTGCGGAGAGCGAGTCAGATGATTTCTCCGCCATTTCCTATAGTGGAAGAAACATGAATCATGAGAATAAAAATTTCTTAAAGTTCGAATCAGAAGAATGAGAACATCAAGAACAAAGAAACTAGTATAGAAATCAGTTGCAGAATCGTCTACAACTCGGAGACATTCCACACTCAACACCAAAAGGTGGACAAGGACGCATCGCGAGGAGCTTCCCCTTGGCGCCGAGACTGATGACCCAGGGATCCAAATCTGCGAGGTAAGGTCGACACTGGCGCACCGCGAGGAAGCCCAACCTTCCCCTCGGGGCCGAGACTTGAAAGCATGGGGTCGACACCAGAGAAACCTGGTCGACAGAGGCGCACCGCGAGGAAGCCCAACCTTCCCCTCGGGGCCGAGACTTGTGACCATGGGGTCGACACGAGCAAAACGAGGTCGACACTGGCGCACTGCGAGGAAGCCCAACCCTCCCCTCGGGGCCGACACCTGAAAATTTGGGGGTGGACAGGAAGGTAACAACGTCGACACTAGCGCACCGCGAGGAAGCCCAACCTTCCCCTCGGGGTTGAGACTTGAAAATTCGGAGGTGGACACGAGCAAAACAAGGTCGACAGAGGCGCACCGCGAGGAAGCCCAATCTTCCCCTCGGGGCCGAGGCTTGAGACCAAGAAGTGGACACGAGCAAAACGAGGTCGACACTAGCGCACTGCGAGGAAGCCCAACCCTCCCCTCGGGGCCGTGACTTGTGACCATGGTGTCGACACCAGAGAAGCCTGGTTGACAGAGGCGCACCGCGAGGAAGCCCAACCCTCTCCTTGGGGCCGACACTTGAAAATTCGGGGGTGGACAGGAAGGTAACGAGGTCGACACTGGCGCACCGCGAGGAAGCCCAACCATCCCTTCGGGCCCGAGACTTGTGACCATGGGGTCGACACCAGATAAACCTGGTCGACAGAGGCGCACCGCGAGGAAGCCCAACCATCCCCTCGGGCCCAAGACTTGTGACCATGGGGTTGACACCAGAGAAACCTGGTCGACAGAGGCACACCGCGAGGAAGCCCAACCTTCCCCTTGGGGCCGAGGCTTGAGACCAAGGGGTGGACACGAGCAAAACGAGGTCCACACTGGCGCACTGCGAGGAAGCCCATCCCTCTTTTCGGGGCCGAGACTTGACAATTCTGCGTTGGACACGAAGGTAACGAGGTCGACACTGGCGCACCGCGAGGAAGCCCAACCATCCCCTCGGGCCTGAGACTTGACAAGTCTGCGGTGGACACAAGCAAAACGAGGTGGACAGAGGCGCACCGCGAGGAACCCCAATCTTCCACTCGGGGCTGAGACTTGAGACCACAGTGACGTAAAAGGGAGAATATCGCACCGCAACGAAGCTAAAACTTTCCGTCGGAGCTCAGACTGACCAGAGAGAAATTCAAGTAAATTTACCTGTGTTAGTTCTCCATCATCACCTGTCGGGGGGGCGCTAACGCTTGTATCGCCATTGCCTCCGCGACTCTCTACATCGCTTCTGTGCCCCGTAAGTGCGGCACGCCATGTTGATGGCCTCCTCGTCATATTGTCCAATCCCTAAAAAAAAGATACCAAAACCCACGAAACCCTAGGTTAATCACTAAGACTATGAACTTCCAATGCGTGTAGCGCAATCAATCAGCGGAATTGATAAACTCACCGAGAATTGAGAACGTGTTATATCCGGACGCGATAGCACGGAATGACCGAAGAGTGACTGCGGCCTCGCCGTTTCTGCGAGCAGAGGGAGATCCTGTACTTGTTGCCGTGGTTCCTTGTTTTCTCTTCCAAACTTCGTCACGGCTGCACGTTTTGGTTGCGTCGCATGTACACTCAGATGTACACTGTGGTCGCGAGCAGATTTTCGAGAGGGATATTCTTTTAATACGGCCTGTATATGTGTCCGTAGAATTCTCTCTAAATCACACGATATTTGAGCACTTCATTCTACTCAGTTCGGTCACCCAATGCCATGCTTTCATTCTCATCAGGATTTATGTATTGATTTTTTACTGAACAGAGGATAATAGTTTATTGTAATCTTAATACTTGGATACTCTTAGTAATGATCTTCTAAATTATGATTATAAATATTTGTGGTATATATCATATCTGCTGTTACTCTCTATGCTATAAACATATCCTACTAGGTAATAATAATAATAAAATCAATAATATAAATGATTATAACTTCATAATTCATTTACACACACAAGATCGACGTAGCTCCTACAACGTAATACCACAGTGATTTCAATTTGATATTTCATACCTTTGGTTTGCCTTCTTCGTTTTTGTTGTCAACTACTTCGTCTTGATTGATGCAAAGGCTGGTACCTGCCTTTAGAAGTGTCTTCTCATCCTGTCCAGTAATCCTGCCTCGAGCAACTTGGGCCCGATGCAATGCTTTCCTAGAAGAGAACAAAAGCTTTCTTCTCTTCCTCCGCTTCCTAATTGTATTTTGAAGACCACTCTCGGTTTGATCTTCTGTAGCATGCATGAGACTAACGGATCATATTGCAGGGTGACTATATTTGAAGTGTATCTAAATTGAAGGAATGCAAAGACCACATACTCTAATAAGCACTTAACTCTGCTATCAGGGCATGACGTAAAATTCTATAATCAAATCCTATTGAGTTCTCTAGAATTGTTGGATATGCGTTGCGATCCTCATTTTATAGGTTGCTATAGTGTCTGTTGTGACAAAGTTCTAATTATTAGTTCAATGTACTGACCATTGGAAATATACATTTTGATCCTTGTCAGTTTCTGCATTGAGGAATTTGATTACATAACTCTAATGTTGATCTACCAATGTATTCAACAGTCACTGGCATCTCCGAGTTTTGAATTTTGGGATACGGTAGTTGGACTATATGATTTTTCATATGTGAGGCTCTTAGATCACTAGCAGCATCATGTCAGTGATGAGAAATAAAATGTACTGAAATCAATTTTTAAATAATTACGGTTAACCATCTTGATGGACTAAAGTCCCTATACCATGTCCCTTTAATGTATGACTCTATATAGTTCAATGAAAGCTGTGGGTACGTTTATTTGTACTTCATTGAAAATGGTAGTTTTCACCTTATGCATGCGTGCTATTTATGTGCAATATATATGGAACCTAGATCTACTATGTAGGCGAATTAATTTTGGAATTTTTGTGTACATCTGTTTATGAGTTAGGTAAGACAAATGGCTCTCTCATAGAGAATTTCATATAATTGAACATTTAAATAATGGATCTATATATTGAAAACCGGAATTTACATTAAATGTTGTTTTGTCATTAATAATATTATTTACCACATTCTGGCTCCATTATATCCATGCATAGGTTCATTTTCTCCTTTTATATTGTGTATAAGTTCCATCATTCATTTAATCTCAAACTCAACATCAAGGGCTTTTCATAAGTGACTAACCATTTCCGGTCTTACTTCTTCTCGCAATGGCATCCATTCGAGCGGATGGCCATGAGATTCCACTTGTTCTCCCTCTTGGACCAGAAGGGTATGCTATTGTTTCGTTACACCTTCTTCATGTGCGATTTGGTTTTGTCCAGTCTAATGTCTACGTTGAAGAAGAGGTCATGTCCGACTCTGGCCACCTGAAGGAGTACGTCCATATGGCTAAGTTAGAACTTCATGACGGTCATGTCTGGCACCTTCGGCAAGGTCGCTTTAGAGCTTATGGCTTGTTGCCTGTCATGATGAATGCTTCAACTGAGATTTTACCTCGCCATTCAGACCATTCTATCGTGAATATGCCTCCTACTCGTCATAGTACTAGGAATTCTACAGATCCCGAAAACGTTGCCGTTGCAAGTACACCAATTCCACTTCTACGCGTGAAGCAAGAAGTCTTGGGCCCTGTCATAGATCTCTCTAGTGAGTCAGAGGGAGAGTCTCCTAGCCAACCAAATCTTTTAGCACCGCTGCCTAATAGAGTTTTGGACGATGTCTTGACAAAACCTTCCGGTTCATACCAGTTACCAACGAAAAGTCCTGCATTGTCGACCCATTCTCGCCCACCAACATATCCTCATAGTATAGGAACGATTAGTATTGTTGGGTGCTTACGGAAGCTTGCATCAATTCGTAAATCCAGGAACGAAATTGCAGCTTTAGACTACAATTCACTGATCCATCACAAAGTACAGTATCTTCCCGCCGATTTTGATGGGGATGTAGTGTTTGAATTGCCTTCGCTTCGTGTTTCATCTTTGTCGTCTTCCGGGGGGAATCTACAGGGAATGGATAAAAAGTACAATGGTCATGCTTGGTGTAGGACCATGACAACCAACATCCACAACCAAGATGGCTTGAAGTTCAGAAAATCTTCTTGTGCAGGCCACCTGGTGTGTTGCAATTCGGACTGTGCCTACTTGAAGCGGTTCTCAAAACGCAATGAGACAAAGTGGTGTGGGTATACTCTAGTTCCATTCTATGTTGGCGCTAACCCTCCAAAGAATTCATGTCTTCTGTGCAAGATATGCAAATGTCCACTGCAGTGTCTTAGCATTTGTGATGCCAGAATATATTACATCCACAGCGATACTGCTCTAATGACCCGAGCATGCATTCACTTAGGTAATCATATGCATCTTGTAGCTTCTGGAACATGTAGAGAGTCCGTAGATACTATTTCCAGTCTAATTGCATGCGAAGTTGCCAAAACCCCGACTGCCACTAACTCAGCCATCGCCCTTGCCGCTAGTAAGCAATTTCTGGACAACTATCTGATACACAATGGAGAGGGCCCTAAGGAGATGTTGCAAGGAAAGTTGTTAGAGGATGTCATGGATAGGTTCCAGAGGCTAAGTTCACCGAACATCCATAATATTACTACGTTGTTCCGTAGCACTGGCAAGAATGGGGTTATAGATAGTATTATGAATATGAAACGAAATTTAAAGTTTGAATACATTCATGAGAGTGTGTTCCCTGGACAAGGAAAAGAAAAGGTATACTTGTTTAAAATGTTGGTGGAAGGGCCTAGGAGTAGAGTGGACTTGGTAAGGCGCATGCAACCAGGTGGAGATTTGGAAAATGCATGGCTCATGTTTGATCATGTCAAACGTGTGAAGGATTGGACAACCATGGCATGCCACGTTTATGACACAGATTGTAGGAAGGTGATGACAATTGCCGTCTGTGACATGCAATCTGAGGACACCGAGGTTCAGAGCATCATGTGGAGATTATTAGATGATGTCATGAGACGCAATGGCGTGCAAAATCCGAACTTCAAGGGCTTTATGGCGGATAGTGCACAAGCTAATTGGAACGTTGTTCGCATTGTGTATAGAGCGGGGGATTCCAAAATAGAGATGGTCAACCGTGAGCGCACTTGTCTTTTGCATTGGAGTACTTCATTGCATCGTCATACCCAGAAGCTCATCAAACCAGATCTGCAACATCAACATCTTCGTCTATGCAAGCAATATAAAGATTCAAAGAGTATGGAAGAAGCTGAGACGCGGTACTTGGCGATTCGTTCTTGGTGGCTTTCATCTGGAGCAGCCTCTGAAGACGCATTGTGTGAATTGGAATTGTGGCTTGCGTTTTGGCACTTCCGATATCGCCAATGGGGTGGCTTCATGCAAATGGTATTTTAATCAGTCCTTCATTTCTTCTACAATATCTTCTGTAGAAGTGTACTTTTCTTTCATAATGTTTTTATTCAAGAAGTATTTGCATTTATTTATACTCATAAGTTCTGTCAATGAAAATGAGATTTTGATCACCATAGGACGGAGGCCTTTCCCCTCGGCGCCGAGGGGACACCTTGCCTCTTAGTAGAATCCTAAACTTTTTAGTGATAGGCCAATATCAATAGTGTGGCTTTCTTTTTCGGCTGGTGATTGCAATTTGATCTGAAGTATATATTTATTTCCTTTTTAGGGGTTGAATCTCGAGGAGATGGCAGACATGCCATCATGCAATTTATCTGAAACTGTTCATAATAGATGGCTGCAGCAGTTTGGTAATCGTGGTAATGACCTCTTTGCTGCCACTTGTGATGATTGCATTCGAGCCTTCATGCAAATGACGAATTATCGAGCATTCCTTAATGGCACTACATCAAGGTCAGGACCATCAAAAGAAGAGTTGAAGTTACGAGGCACTAGACGTAGTGGAGACCCAAAGAAGATTGCAGAGGCGTTGAATGATCTTCCAAGCCTGATTGATGTTGGAACACGTATTCCACACTTGGAAGGCGAAGAGGTGTTTGGTAGTAGCAAACGCAAGCTGGACGTCCCCATTGGTTCGGATGGTGATTCTCATCGTTCGGACAAGGTCAACTTCTCTCAGCCACGGGTGCAGAGACGATCTACTGGTACATCCACAGTGCTTTCCAATGAAGGAGACATGTTGGTTAATTCTGTGCATGTACCACATGTCACAACTGCAATGGAGAGTGATTGTGACACTTCGCAATGGCACATCGCAAGACTATCCCATAAATCTAGCTGCAAATGTCATGCCCAACAGAAAGGTACAAACATCCGTTGCGTCGCCAAAATTGCAAAGGGATCTAAAGGGACTCCAGCCCCAACATATCATGGTCGGAAGAAACAGTATGGAGGAAACAAGGAGATTATGACCGACTTCTGGTTTTGTCCAGATGATATTGAACGATGTGTACGAGGCTCTAAGCGTGCTTGGGTAATTGACTAGCCTCAAGTACCGGACATCTGGCCTGTACTAAGTGACACCAGTTTGACCCGCCAAGAAACACTACTGTTGCAAGAAGCTGGCTTTCAACTCCAAGAGCGACCTCCTATGTCACCTCGGCGTTTGTTCACAATGTCGAATGTTTTCAATGCAATCCTTTACGATGAACCTAGCCCATTGCATGCGGATACATATCCATCAACTCGAAGGAGCAAGGCGATTTGACGTATTGCAAATGCTCCTACTACAGAGCATCGCAATAAATGGGAGAGTGTTGGTAACGTCAAAGGAATGATCTTGGGGGTAACCATGCTCCCCTTCCCTGGCCTTGGAGCCATAATCTCCCTTCAATCTGGAATGGAGCCCATGCAAAAGGTTTATCGAATCACGCTTGGCATGTACTCAGAATGCACTTGTCCCGATTTTGTGGACATGGCCGTCTCAGCGATTGGTGGCCGCCATCAATATGTGAATTGCAAACATCTTTACTACTTATTCCGTTACTTTTGCAAAATGGATCCGGTAGATGATAAGTTTATACATTCTCCAAGCTTCAGCTTTAATGAAGTGAAGCTCCTTCTCATTAGGGCTGGTATCATTAAGACTTCCACTGAGAATCTAGAGCATGCCTAGAAGAGCCACAGGTGTTGAGTGATGAAAATGTGAGGGTGGGTGACTCTAGACAAAAATTAAATATAGAGTTCCAGAAGTATGTATTTCTGTTTGGACAAATATTCTATTTGCTGCCGCATTCAGTTCAAGCCTATTTTCAATTTCAATTTCAATTTCTTGTGCTTCTATTTTTTCCTTCATAATACATCCTTTTTATATTTAAGACCTAATCCCAGAAAAAAACCCTACAGCAATTGCATATACGCACGGTTATAGGTCAAGAATCCTAGTTTCCACGGTAATCGATACACAGTCATTGTTCCACGGTAATAGGGTGGTATAGCTTAAAAATTAAAATTAAAAACCAAATTGAAATTATTATCTATTTTTATAAATATTTATGACATTTAACGGAGAAAAAATCATTTCAAAATTCACCGCTCGCATAATACCCGCTCACCGCTTGTAGGCTCGTGCTCGCAGGCTCACAATCTAGCACCGCTGCCTTGTGCACCATTCCAAGCCCACCTTGACGGTCAAATCCAGTGAGGGCAATTACTTTTGCCTGAGGAGAGATCCATGTGACAGTGGAGCCAGCCTCTCGTGCAAAACCCGCCTTCAATGCGTTTGTTTTCCACTTCATACCCCTCACATGATTCTTCGAAAGTTTCTTCACAACTTCATGCCACCACGCCATCTTTTCACAGAATTCCTTGGCTTCATCATCTCCTGCAAATTGCGGCACTTCCGGTCGCATCTGTAGCATTATTTCCTTGGTGTTGAATATGCATGTCTTTACAGTGTTCTCAATCCACAATTCGTATTGGGAAAAATACGTTTCCTCCACGTCTCCAAAATCTTGCGATGCTCTGCACTTGCTTAAAATTCTTGCCTCCAAATCAGCAGTCAATTTGAAGATGCCGTGGGATGGGTCCCTTAGGTAATTGGCCTCCAAAAACTGTGTAGTTTTTCCCGCATACCAGGACAGGCAACCCTCAAATGCGTAGTTTGCATAATTGGAAGGAGGATAGGTTGAATCCTTGTCATGTGCCGTTATGATTTTTTTCTTCCTCTTCGTTTGCCCTTCACTCCCTGTTGCCTCACTAACAGGTATCTGCAGAGCAAACAATGCCGCATCATCTAAATCAAAAATGGATTTCCGTGTTGAGCTGCTGCCTTTCTGTGGATTAGCCATTGTGGTCGGAAAAAATACTCACGTTGCTTTCTTCAAGTTCGTAGTCGAGAGAAGTAAAAACTCCCCCCCCCTGTGAGCTCCCAATTTGTCACTTGGGACTCGTAGAATTATTTTTTTGGAAATTTGCAATTTAAAGTTAAGAAAAATATACAAAAAGCCATAAAAAGAGTGTAGAACCAAAATAGGGTTGTAACATACCCATTATAGTATTTGGTCTAGATTTGTGTTTAGACTTAGAATCCCACCAAACCGGGCCCAAAAATAGGTAGAAAGAACGAAACGGGTAGATTTGTAGGGTTCAAGTCACATAGGCCCAAAAGGGCTAAATCCCACCATGAATGTGGCAATTCATGGCTAAGTCGGTCCGAGAGATCCACAACGAGGCCACTAGGTCGGGTCCTAGAGTTAGGTTTAGAAATACACCAAAACCCCGATTGTTAGTATGCAGGAGCTACTAACGCAAGACCGGGCCTGTGGAGGAATCCACAGTCCAAGGATGGTGTCCTAGGGTAAATCCCATGCCAGGAGTCCAACGACGAAATCAATTCGCCAAGATTCCTCTATCTGCAAAAGATTCCCGCACCATCGATAAACTCAAGGAGATGACCAATTCATCTCCACTGACCAATTGTGCCAGGTACGGAAACGCACCTGCACATCTTTCATGTGACCCTATGAGAGGTCTTGTGGAAAATCCCGTCATCTTCCGACTTGCAGAAGAACCTTTTGCGAGTGGTCAACCCTGATAACCTCCAACGGGAATTTTATGGAAATTACCCAAGTTGCCAGAAAATCTCACTAAAAATTAGACTAGCTTGTTTTATGTTAATAATGCGCTCCGTGAAGTTTCGCAACATTCCGATAGCGGCAAGTACCCGAACCGGCGAGATTCCTCGAGAATTAATCACGTGGCGGGGTCCCCGCCACGTTGACCGGCATTCCGGGACCATACGACGGCGGAACAAAGTCAACCAAGAGTCTTTTCCGATTCCCTCACACCTACCGGAGACCCTAGGCTATTTACATTTCTCAAAAGAGGAGACCCCCAATATCTAGGATTTTACCACGGTTTAGTTTTTTAAACTAAATTAGCCTACGATGGTTTTTTGTCCTCGGTCCGGGGGGTAGTGGGGTCTTGGACTAAACACGGCAATCTGGAGCCACTGGCTCAATCCGTTTGACGATTGGAGTAATTCTCCAAAAGTTAGGAGGTTGATCCAGCGTAGATAGGTAAAAGTAGTTTTTTAGGGATTAGGATGAAAATCTTTGAAGATGAGGATGAAAATCCAAGTTGATAAGGTTACTTTAGAATTCTTGAGGGGAAGGTGGGGCCTTGGAAACCTATTTAAGGTCCCCATTTTTCTCTCAAGAACACCCCCAAATCTTGTTTTGGGTCCATGGATCCAACTTATGTTGGGATCTTTGGCATTTTAGCCAAGAAACCTCTACGGTGTTTTTGGAGCACTTTTGGCTCCTTTTGTTGCTCTATTTCAAGCTTCCTTTGGAGGTCCTTTTGGGCCCTTCTACCTTACCTTGCCTTGCATCCTTGTTGTGAGTGAACGGGTCTCCCCTATACTTGTGTGACTTCTTATACCTTGTACTAATCCTAAAGTCACCCCCCACCGTACCTTGGCGATGCCGCTTTGGGGGGCCTTTAGTGTATGAGAGTTTTCCTGTTATCATTGACCTTGTGTGCATGTGTACCCCCGTATTGAGTCCTAATCAAAGTTGTCCTTTTTTTTGTTGGTTGTAAGTGGGCCCACCCCCCGGGGAACGGCGAAGCTTTGAACCTGTGACCAGTCCCAGTCCTAAAGTATGTGGTAAACACGGGCATGTGTGCCCCCGTATTGAGTCCTAACCAAAGTTGTCCTTTTTGTTGTTGGTTGTAAGTGGGCCCACCCCCCGGGGAACGGCGAAGCTTTGAACCTGTGACCAACCTTAGTCCTAAAGTGCGTGTTAAAAACAAGCCTTAGACGGCGGAGCTTTGAACACAAGGGTATCATAAATCCTAAAGTTGGTGTTAAAACCAATTCTACGGCGGAGCTTTGAACCCTTATGTACTCTCGTTCCAAAGTCTAGAGTCCGAGACGTTCTCGGATAAGTCCAAGGTTTAGCGTCCGAGATTAAGTCTAAATTAAGAGTCCCCCCACCCCTTGTGAGCCGGCGTCCGTAAAACAGGAAACCACACCAAAAATCGGGGAAAATTAACCAAAAATCCGATTTAGATTTGCTTAGGTGGGTTCCCTTAAAGAACCCAAAAAAGTCGGGTTGAGTCAAGGGGTCTGGTCCAATGCAAGGAAGTCGGGGTGAGCCCTGGGGAGTCGGGGTGAGTCAAGGGGTCTGGTCCAGTGCTGGGGAGTCGGGGTGAGTCAAGGGGTCTGGTCCAGTGCTGGGGAGTCGGGGTGAGTCGCTGGGGTGGTTTGGCAGGTCGCTGGGGTGGCCGAGCAGGTCGCTGGGTGGTTGGGCAGGTCGCTGGGTGGTCTGGGCAGGTCGCTGGGGTGGTTTAGCAGGTCGCTGGGTGATCTGGGCAGGTCGCTGGGGTGGTCCAGGGAGTCCAGGGCTGGAGAGAGAGAGGGAAAAGAAAACAAAGAGAAAGGTTGGGATTAGTGGGGGTTAGGAGAAGACTAACGGGGTTGAAATCAAGGGAAAGAAAAAAACCACAAAGGGGAGGAAAATAGGGGGAGTAGAAAGAAGGAATAAGTCGCACCTCCATACCTGCATCAAACAACTCTCAACTCTCACCAAAATCACAACTATACGCAATGGAGGGAGGTTAGTGAGTCATAAAATTAAATAGGAGGAGGGGGAGAGAGACGATAAATAGTGCCCTAGGCTTAGCTAAATAGGTATTAGAAAGGAAATCTCGAGGATTCATAGTGACCATTAGGAAGTAGGATTAGGATGACACGAAGACAAGGTTGTGTAAGAGGTTGGGAGGGACATTAAGACTTCTTGGGGTTTGAATCTATAGTTGTAAGACACCCCATTAAAGCTTAGGTAGAATAGTGTTAGTATAGAAAGAGAGGAAGGGAAAGAAAAGAAGAGAGAAGAAAGGAGGAGGGAAAGAAAGAGGTTAGATTGCACGGGTCCTAATTTTTGAAACATAAGTGGTGAAATTGGGAAAAGGTCCCACCACCCAAGGGCCACCATGGAATATGGAAATGTACGCACGAATGCGGACGAGCGTATTTCCGACACCGGAAGTGACGAGGTGAGTTCTTGAATTCATACTCGGTGTTGTGTTTTTTCCTCTCTAGCATTGATCTCCTTAATTAGCCCTTTCCACGTGAAAGGTACACCGTGACAAGAAAAGATAAAAATTAGAAGTAGAAGATAGAATTTAGAGTTAAAATTAGGAGTAAAAATTTAGAGTTAAAAAATTAGGAGTAAACATTTAGAGCTAAATCTAGGAGTAAACAATTAGGAGTTAAAATTAGGAGTGAACATTTAGAGTTAAATCTAGGAGTAAAAATTTAGAGTTAAAAAATTAGGAGTAAACATTTAGAGCTAAATCTAGGAGTAAACAATTAGGAGTTAAAATTAGGAGTGAACATTTAGAGTTAAATCTAGGAGTAAAAATTAGGAGTTAAAATTAGGAGTAACCATTTAGAGTTAAATTTAGGAATAAAAATTTAGAGTTATATTTAGAATTCAGGAATTAAAGGAAAAAAAAACTTAAGCGTAGGGTTAGCCGTAAGGTTGAAACTTCCGGGAGAAGTGTCAACCCTCCAAAAATTAGTATTCAACACTTATGAAAGGAACATAAGGTCCCCCGCTCACATAGTTCGGGACGTTAGAAATGACGCCAACTACCCAGCCAACCCTATACATAGGATAGGCAGTTAAAGAGGTAGGAATTACCAATCACCTTTGCTTGCGAGTTATACATGCAATTCTAGTAGTATTCGCTGCCATCCACGACACTCAGAGAACGTTAGCACAAAAGATCCATTGCTTGGAAGGCACAGTGGACCGCGCTCACAACACCCCCTTATATTTAAAAAGGTGGATAAAGGCATAGAACCTGGTCGGTGTTCGCCCGATTACCAAGGGTGGGTAATCTTGCGCCCACCCCCCCCTACCAACTCACACTCCTTGGCCCACGAGCACGCATTCAGCCACTTCGAGGCGGATGAAGGGCAGTGTGCAAGGCTGGGAGTGGAGAATGCGGTTGGAGCAACTTTTTAAGTACTTGCAGTCGCCCTGGGGCGACTGCGGGTTCCAGGAAAGGGCGACCGCGGAACCAAGGCGACCGCTGAACTTTGGGCGACCGCGGGTCTTCGCCGACTGCGGAACTTGGGCGACCGCGGAACCTGGCCGACCGCAGGTCTTGGGCGACCACGGGTTTTCTCCCCGTCTCATTGTTTTGAATTAGTACTCAAGAAGTTATGGACAATCTTTCTATTTTGGTGAACTTCCACCATTCTTGAAAAAGAAACTAATTAAATTCATGTTTGAATGCAAAGATCACAATTTATACTAAAAAATTCACAGACATAGTTCATGAATCTTGCTAGAACAATCTTGCGATTATTGTTTTCCATTTCCATCTTAGAACTCTTCAAATTTTAGTTTTGCCTTCCATTTTGACCCTACTTGTATGTAACAATTACTTTCGAAAAGTGAAAACCAAATGTTTTTAAGTTGAATTTTAGTTCCTAAATTCTCAATCCACAACTTCATTATAAAAAATTTAGAAACAAAAATTGGTGGTGGCAAAATACTAAATTAAGAAGATTCAAACAAATGTAGTTAATGAAGATCCCAAGCAAATGATTTCTTCACTTCAAATTCAAATATCTTCCAACCTACGTGGTAAAGGGTTTTGAAATTTCTTCTACACATTATTATACTAGTCTATTACAATAGACTACAGCCAAAAATGCCAGAAATTTATAAAGTTTACAATTCATGGCTAAAAAATGGCATTCTTCCTGCTTCTTGAGGAAAAAATGGCCTTCGATCCTCCGGATTAAATTCAAATCCCATGGACTTACATAAAATTGTATCAAAAAATATTGTCGTTGCAATATTTTAATTCGATTTCAAACATATGTACGGAATATGCATATGCACATCTTCCATATTAAAAAATGACTCCCTACAATAACAATTATATGACATACAAAGGGTGCAATGTGAGGTGCCATATGACTAAACTTTGTGAAATACATATCTCTATGTTGATTAACTAGATTTTGCCAACATAAATCCATAATTGTATTGTCTTGTTGAAATCTATAAAATTATTTACCTTATGAGGGCCAAGTATAACAATCTTAGCATGATAAAGAAATACCTATTTTACAAACTTTGACATCGCCCCTACCCCCCCAATATAGAAATCTTTGCATGAAAAATTGTAAAACTTTCCAAGAATTGCGAGAAGTACTCATTGAGGGGAAGATATAAATCAAATGATTCCTACATATGTCCACAACCAAATTAAAATATTTCAACAACAATGACTTTATTGAATTCTAAATATAAATACATGAGTATAAAATAAAAAATTTATAGAAAAGGCAATTTTATTGTTGAAAACACAAATTTAGTATGTTACACACCAATTAGGAAAAATGCAATTTTATTTACGCTTACTAAAAAATACCAATTATGATCCACCTTGCTACAAAATTCTTTGTATGGCTCAACGAGGTTGTTCATAGGATTATTGTATTTGATTGTGCATTTCTTCCATGTGTCACATATTCAGAAAGTCTCTTTACTTGTTCCTAATCATCTCTTCCAAATTGAACTTCTATTCCCTACCCGCGGTCAACCAAGACGAGGTCGCCCCAATTTCGCGGGCGCCCCAAACCCGAAGTCTCCTACATTCCTTCATTTGGGTAGAAAGGGACTCTCCCTACCCAAGTTCTGCAATGATCCGAGTTCTCCAATGATCCCCCATTTGGGAAGGAAGAAAGGGTCTATCCCCACCCAAGGTCACCCAAGACCCGAAGTCTCCTCCATTCATTCAATGGTTTCCACACCCACACGAGCTCTTCCAAGACAAGAGGTCGCCCAAGGCAAGAGGTCGCCCTAAGAGGTCGCCCAAGACAAGAGGTCGCCTAGACCCGAAATCGCTCCTTGAATACAACATTTGACCAATTTTGAGACATGAACTAAACCCACACCCACCCGAGGTTGCCCAAGACAAGAGGTCGCCTACTTGCGGTCGCCTAGACCCGAAATCGCTCCTTCAACACAACATTCGACCAATTTTGAGACCAAGACAAAAGAATGACTCAAGATTAAATATAAATCATAATAGCTCAAAGATGAAATCAAAATACAATAATCCAATTGTAAAATAATTGTAACAACAAAATTAAATCCTTTGACAAGTTGATTTGTTGAAATTGCATTCCAAAATGATAGCATAAATCCCTAAAGTCGATTTGTTGAAATTGCATTCCAAAATGATAGCATAAATCCCTAAAGTCGGTTTGTTGAAATTGCATTCCAAAATGATAGATAAATCCCTAAAGGACAATTGTCCATTAAACACCTAATTGAAAGGCCTAAGGCATGTACAAGTGAGTAGCAAAGTAATACAATGTCAATAGTGAATTATAATTTGGTGCAATGTAAAAGGTCTTCTCAAATCCTAGACCCTAGACCCTAGACCCTAATACCAAGTTTATTAATTTTGTATGCCATGCCTAGAGTTATGTAATCCCACTTCTTTTGCTTCTTTATGAAGAAGTCACCTAAATATATAGAAGTGACATCCATGTTTTATTTTTCATTGTGAATTTTTTTCAATTCAACGGCCTTTCCCTTTATATGTAATTTTGAATAAAATGAAGTAAATGGTACATGACTAAAATGAATGGTGGAGGAGAAAGTAATAAAATGAGGAATGGATTTACTAAACCTCCATCCATTAGACCCCACATGGCCTATCTTCCACATTTTGGTGATGAAAAATCTTAGTGGTCTTGTAGAACCTTACTAAATTTTTAATTGTAGTAGTTGACATGTTTTTCTCAAAATTTCAAAGTGTACCATGAGCTTCCAAAATTAGATTTAGGAAGTGAAAGATTTTGATCTCTCTACCTGTGGTCACCATGCCTTGGATTCCATGAATTTCAAACTTGAATTTCCCTCCTTCCTGGACAAGAGGTCGCCCCACCCGCGGTCGCCCCTGCCTTGGATTCTTTGAATTTCAAACTTGAATTTCCCTCCTTCCTGGACAAGAGGTCGCCCCACCCGCGGTCGCCCCTACCTTGGATTCTGGGAATTTGAAACTTGAGTTTCCCTCCTTCCTGGACCCGAGGTCGCCCTACCTGCGGTCGCCCCTAATTTGAATTCTGTGAATTTGAAACTTGAATTTTCCCTCCCTCCCGGACCCACAGTCATCTCACCCGCGGTCACCGAGGCCTTGAAGTCCATGAAATTCAAAACTTGAATTTCTTCCCTCCTGAATCCGCGGTCGACCTGAACCCGTGGTCGCCTTGGACCCGCGGTCGCCCCTCTTGCGAACGCGCCCGGATCCGTACTCGCCCAGCGCGACTTCGGGTACATAAGAGGTCGCCCCCTCCCATTCTCGTCACTTTTGATTCCAGTGCTGTGCACTGTCTTTCATCCGTCTCAGAGCGGCTGAATGCGTACTCGTGTTCTGGGATTTTGGGGCTTGTAATTGCTACCAAATTTGCGTCACCGAACTATCCTTTTTTTGGTGGAGTTCCCAAGGTTGAAATCATCCACGATGGATGCTAATACGAAAAAGATTAAGAAGAAAGGAGATAGCCAACATAGAAACCGTTGCATCCTTCTTAATCCAGGGGCTGTGGCATTTCAAGGTTGGAATCGAATCAACGGAGATTGGACGATGGTGATTTGCAAGAAGTTTGTGGAGTGGTGCCATATTGACAAGCTATTCCCTCTTCATCGACACAAGTTGCATCTAAAGATGAATGCTGCAAATCTACATTACTGCAAGGATGTCGCATTTGTGCAACGTTGTATCGAAGTGCATCGACATTTGTACAACACATGAACAGTGGTCAGGAGCAAGGTCTTGTTGTTCATTTGTCAAATGGTGTATGCAGAGCTAGTCTTGGCACGAACGGTAGATTGGACTACCGTCTAGGCATCGAAGCTTATCACCATTCCAAGAGCCAAAGACATTCCGAGGGCGGGTCCCTCCGCTAATCCATGGGACGGGCTAGGAAAGAAGAAAATGATCCAAACAGGGGTGGCGGATGAAGAATACGTGTGGTCAACTCATGCGAGCTCAGCTAGCGAAGAAAGCTCGGATGAAGAACTTACCTCGGGCGCTCCTATGGATGCAATGGAAGTAATCCCATTGGATGTTACCCCACTTCAGGTTCATCATCTCGAAAACGATGAAGTATTGCAACATGTGTTTGCATGCATCCAAATAGAAGCACTTGATAGACTGGATGGAGAGATCGAAACAGAGGAGGAGGAGGTGGTGCCGCCTTTGTTGGCATTGCCTTGGGTGGAAGAAGTACCGGCAATGGAAGAACACGTTGAAGGTTCCTATCGTCGAGATACCACGAAAGCTAAAAAACAGTTTTACAAAGAGAAACTTCATCAGCTTCTTGAAGATTTGGCAAGGACAGAGGAAGCATGTCAAAATTACAAAAAGAAGACTGTGGAAACTTTTGATGGTGAATATGTGTCCACCCTCCAAGCAAAAATTGAAAGTGGGCAAACCCGTTTGGCCGTGCAAGCTAAAGAGATAGCAGACCTGGAGGCATTTTACCGGGAATTTTCCGGTGGTCCAGACGGAGGGCCTAGCGCTGGTGGCAGTGAGGAAGCCAAGGCTCGGCTTTCCAAAATTATAGAAGATTGCAGGATGGAAGAAGATCGGTACATTACTGCAAAGAGAAGTGTGGAGGAAGGACGGTCAAGGATAATTCACCTAACCGAAATCAGGGATCGGGCCCCTCTTGATCGTGTCTCCGAATTCGATGCCCAAGATGTAGATAAGCTATATGGGACACCGCAAGCAGAAGTAGCCGACTTGAAGAAGAAGTTAGCTACTTGTCTCTCGTTGGAAGAGAATTTGCAACGAAGCGTGCATCAGTTGAACCAACACATTGATTTATCCAAATCGTGGAGAAAAGCTTAGAGGCAAGGTTACTTTAAGAGCTTCGGGCAACGTAACATCGCATATCTGAAGAGGGTAGAGAACGAGGTGATGGTCGAGCTGGAATCCGAGAAAAAGAAAAGAGAAGAGAAGGACAAGAAGGATATTGCATGATTTTGATTAGTTGCAATTGTTGTAGGACTATATGCTTTTCTAAACATGTATATATACCCGCGGATTATGTATTTGATATTCAGGATTTAATGCAAATTTGTCCATTTCAAATCTTGATTTTCTATTGTTGAGGGCTCTTGGATATAAGGCTCTAGGAAATAGGGCTCTTGTACATTAGAGGTTGGAGAAAAATCACATCAGAATTTAAATTACAAAATTTGTGGACTACAATTTCATTACACATAAATTGATTGTAGTTCAACATGTTATGCCATTTAAAACCGACCATCTTTAAAGAGGCCACTTCTTCAAGTAGAACACAGGAAAAAAAAATTAAAAGTTATCAAATTGGTTTAAAATTTGAACATGGTTATGATCAAACATTGTAATCTTTCAACTCATAAGTGATGTTATGTTTTGTTTTGCCCTTACACGTGGAGCATGTGTCTTTCTTTTTAGAATTTGAAATTACTATGCATTTTTTAGGAAATAATGAAGAAATTCCATATGTCATACAGAATATACTCAAAATATCTTACATTTTCACCATAGAATTATATTATGATTAATAACATCATTATGTACACCAAAGTTGACGTGCCATGCTAAAATGGGAAACATAACAAATCATACTTATAGGCCCAAAGTTCATATTGCTATAAAATAGTAAAAATTAGCATTATTTCAAATATTCCAATTGGAATAAAAAATGTATGTAACAAGCGTGCCAAGCATTAGGTAGACTCAAGATCAAGAAATGCCATTTGAATTCATGAAATTCACAGCAGTAAAAACTACAAGAAATGCCCAAAATTCACTTTAAGGGTGATTTGTGGATTAACCCCTAAAGCCCCGAGGTCTTTTTTCCATCAAAACACACTTAAAACTGCCACTTCTATTGCAAAGAGCAAAAAACTATAAAAATTGTTTTTTTTTGCATATCTAACCGTAGGATCTTATACTAGACTAGTATAAGAATGTATGCAAGAAATTTCAGAAACTTTGACCACATAGATTGCAAGATATTTGCATTCAAAGTGAAGAAAAAAAGTTTTTTTGCACCTTGCTTGACTAGATTTATGGGCTTTGAACCTATTTAACTTAAATTTTTGGTATTGCTGATTTTGATTTTCTAAGATTATATGTTGAATAATTCAGTTGAGAATCTAGGAAAAAAAATTCAAGAAAAAAACACTCAATTTTCACTCATTAAAAAATTGTTAAATAGAAGTAGGTTCAAGATTGAAGGAATAACTAAATCGTTAATAGCTCAAAGGCAAAATTGAAATACCATAATCCGAACGGTGAGATTGTTCTAGCAAGCAAATTCAACCTTGTCTAACAATTTTTTTCTGAAAATTGAAAAAAAATCCATTAAAAAATGAATCCTAAAAGTTATTTTTTCAAGAAGATGCTTAGATTGCCCGAAAAACTAAGATTGTCCATAACTTTTTCATTTTTAGTCCAAATAGAATGAATCAAAGCTTCAAATGTACACAAAAAGACATAGATTTTGGAAAAAATATTTAAAAAATTTATTTTGACTTTTTGTGATTTTTTTGTGTTGCCCGCCAAACTCTATTTTTGGCATAACTTTTTCTCCCGGGCACCATTTGAAATAAAAATTATATATCCACAAAGCTCCACAAGCGGCCCAAAAAAAAAAAAAAAAATTGCACACATGCTTATCCATGGACCATGGTCGCATTCTACTGGAGTCGTGGTCGCCCCAGAAAAGGACGTGCAGTCGCCTGGCGGGCATCCAAAGTCACCCTTCATGGGACCCGCGGTCGCCCCCTCAGCCTGTACCCGAGGTCGCCTCCGTACCCGAGGTCGCCCTCACCCACAATCCCTCTTGGACTATAAAGCCTGAAGGGCAGCCATTGCCTCTCATCTTGCTCCGATGATAAAGCTCTTGTCTTGAATCCTCTAAAGAGGCTTCCTGCAGACGTTTAGGTTCTTCGGAGGGCAACAACCTAGCTTTGAGAGGTTCATAGAACCACTCTTGGCGGGTGGCTTTATCATTACTTCTTTTGATTGGTCCGATTTTTTCGATAAAGTAATTTTTCTGTGAGACCCATCGCGGATCTGCAAGATGGCTGGCCGAGGTGGTGGGAGGACGACGCCTGCTAACGATACACGTAGGGCCACAAAGGAGTGGGACCCTTGGCTCATAACGTGCACTGAAGGTGATGCCTCCTTGTATCCAAAGAAATGCAGATTCTGTGGGTGGAGCACAGTATTTGTACGGAAAAGTGCATTGACTCACTTTGGATTTGGCGCCACGCGTAGACAGGATCTCTGTCAACATATCCCTCCAAATGTATTGGAAAAATTTAGGAATTGTATGGGGGTTGTTCCAAAATTCATGAGCTACGAAGAAATGTACGATGCACCAATTGCACTCAATGCAGATGATGGTGTTGTTGGGCCCCTTGTTGGGCCTGAAGTGGAGGTGGATTTTGAAGGGTCCGGGGACCCTAGTCATACGAATGAACCATCGACTCCTAATCTAGACTCAGTAGATTCTACTCCAGCGATAGTGGAGAGAAGGAGGAATGTGCCTTCCATTTCCCGTCAAAGAAGTATGGATGAAGCATTACAATTGGCCCTTCGACAGAAATTAGATAAAATGTGGGCTTCCTTTTTTTATGAAGCCAACATAGCCTTTAACATCGTGCGACATCCTGTGTTTATAAATGCAGTGAAGGAAACCGCTATAGCTGGATTTGTGTATCAACCGCCATCATACAATGCAGTGCGCACGAAAATGATAGATGTGAAAAAGGCAGCTGTAGAGAACATGGTCTCCCAGCGGACGAGGAACTCTATTGACCAGTATGGAGCGACTATTTGTTCAGATGGATGGTCTGATACCAACACTTGTCCTTTGTTGAATATGATGCTTGTATGTCCTGCTGGGGATGTTTTTTTGGGCTTCGTGGATAGCACAGGGGTGAGGAAGGACATTGCCTACACCACGGATATTATGGCACAATACATAGACCAGGTTGGACCAGCAAACATTGTTCAACTATGTACGGACAATGCCGCAGTAATGACAGGGGCCATGACAAGGTTGCAAGAAATGTACCCTTACATGTATAAACAAGGGTGTCCAGCACACATTTTGGATTTACTTTTGGAAGACTAGGGAAAGGAAAAGAAGGTGACTGAATTGGTGGAGGACTGTAGGAAAATTTGCACGTTCATCAAAAAATATCAGCTCACTTTGGCTCTGTTTCGGAAATATTCACCGAACAAGGTGTTGAGACTCCCTGCCTTAACGCGGTTTGCTTGCAACTTCCTCATGGTAGATCGTCTCGTGGATTGCAAGCAGGCGTTGCACAACGTGATTTTGGATGAGACGTATGCGCCTTTTGAGATGAGTTTGTTCCAGCGGAAGAATGGTTACATAGTTCAAGGACGAGCCGTGCGTGCAAGACAAAACATTCTTTCAGAATCGTTCTGGGTGAAATATGAGAATTTTCTGCACATGGTACAGCCTGTGCTCGTTGCTCTCCGAGTGTTTGATGGGAAGATCCCGGCAATGCCCAAAGCTTTGATGGTGATGCAGAGCTTGAAAGAGCACGTGTACTCGTTGAGGAATGAGCCTTTTTTTCTAGACCCCGCGATTGCTGATAAGTACGAGAAGCAGTTTGACGCTCGTTGGAAATTGATGCTTACAGATTTGCACTATGCAGGTGCACTATTGAACCCATATTTGCTTGATATAGCAACCATTCAAAACAATGGCAAGACCAAATCTGCCTTGAATCAAGTCATACGAAAACTCAACGAGCCATTGGGAGTGTCACCCATGGAGGCAATGAATGAGCTTGTGGAATTCAAAGAAAAGACAGGTCCATTTGACCCTTTGATGGAGGCTCCTGATATCACTCAAGGTACACTACTACCCCATCAGTTGTGGAACCATGTGGGTGGTAATGCTCTCCCGAAAATTGCAAAGAGAATTCTATCTTTGACATGCTCAGCATCTTCATGTGAAAGGAATTGGAGCATATATTCGTTTGTACACAGTAAAGTGCGAAATCGCCTGGCCACATCCAAGGCGGAGGCATTGGTGTATATTTACGCCAACAGCAAGCTCAAACGTGAGAAACGTGGACACAATCCTGCCCTTTTTTACGATAAGTACCTAATGGATGGAGATATCGAGGAAGAGAACGAGGAGGCATTGTCTTCGGATGACGAAGATGACGTGGTTTCTAGAGTTGGTTGGGCTGCCGATAATCGTATGGAGGAAGAAAAGCGCTTGCATGAAAATCCTTGGGTTGGAATGATGCCTGCTGCTGTTGACCTCCCCCCAAGACGACGTTACGGCCACACTTTTACGGATGGTAATGATGAGAACAATTCTGGTGAAGAAGAGCCCCTACGTACACCAGAACGGAATCGCGTCTTTGCATGGGATGAAGCTGCAACCGCATATTCACCGCTATCGAGGGAAAGAACTTTTGATGACAACAATGAAGGCGTACAAAATCCAGTGCTTGCACCAAAAGAGCCTACAAGATCTCCAGTACTAGCACATCCGTCTTCAAGCATGCCAATAAATCTCCGGAGCGCTGCACGAGTTATTGTGGAAAGTGAAAGAGAAGAAGAGGCAGTACACATTGATGAGGTTATACGTGAGGGGTGCCCAATTCCTGTAGCAGTGAATGCGCATACCACCCGAATAACAGAAACAATGGAGTACGATTCAGATGTGCCTCTACAAGCTATTCTGAATTTGAATCGTAATGCACCCTTAAATCAAGGAGCAAGTCAGAGCGTGGCTACGGTCACAAGGTCTATTCCAACCCATCTGCCAAGGCCGCCGGTGCATTGAGGTCCACCACGGACCATTGATGAGGAAGTCCATGCCTCAGCTCCGCAACCCGCTCAACCTTCATCAATGTTAGCCCCAGGGGCATCATCATTGGGCACGCGTAGACACAACAGTGGAGGAAGGAAGCGTATTAGGAGAGTTCACGAGGTGGTCCATAGAAATCCTAAACGTCAAAATCAAATTGTCCAACGGTTCAGCATGGGGGCGGAATGTTCCAATCAAAATGTCGGTCAATCAAGTGGAGGAGGGCGACACCGTACACCCAACACTAATGGAACCACGGACGTGTTGAGGCGCACAAAACGACTGGTGCAAACAGAGGGCGTTGCCGGTGTAGATACTGAAGTGCGGAATCTGAATTTAGAGGTAGAACGAGAGGTACGAAACGTACCAGTGCCAAGAGAAGAAGACGAGAACGAGAGCTCAACCGACAACGAGAATAGGGACGAATCGCATGAAGATACAGACCCCAACGCCGATGAAGTGTCAAATGATGACGACTTTGATCCTAGTGAATAGATGTGGAGATAGTATAGTACTATTGTAAGGATTCAACATACATTTTTTTGTATCGAAAATTTGTAGATGAAGATTATAATAGATTAATAGTTTATGTGTGACTTTTTTGTACATCCTCATATTAAAGTATGTGAGGCTGAGAAACATGTAGGAAGGTTTGAATTTTTTTGGAGTGTGTAGACTTTTACAAGCATTGGAATGGTGACCATAACAAAGTAGTAGGAAGTGCAATGCAATTACAACTTCATTTGTATACCCCAGACCTGACCCATATATATATGAGTTATTAATATAATTATAATAATTATTGTGGACTTGTATTGGATTTTGTGCATTCATTCAAATGAGAGGAATTGAATTCTACATTTCATGAGGTATATTATTCAAAATTGCAAATTGTATAAGCCGTTATGAATAAGCGGCTAATGTAATGCTTTTTAAGCATGTAGTTTTAAGAAGATTTTAAAAGATGTCATGTTCAATTACAGCAGAGGCCACCCGCGGTCGCCGCCTGAGTCCCCCCCAACCACTGTCGCCTTTGGACCCGCAATCGCCCCAGACACGCAGCCGCAGTTGCCCACACATTGGGTACCTGTAGTCGCCCAGACACTGGGAACCCAAAGTTGCCCAACCCATCCCCCACCCGTGGTCGCCCATAGACATTGGACCCGAAGTCGCCCATGCAGACCCGAAGTCGCCCCACTTATAGAAGCCGCAGTCGCCCTGGTTCTTGGACCCGCGGTCGCCCTACCCCGATCCGCACTCGCCCTAACCCACAGTCGCCCAAGCTGACGTGGTTCTGTCTTTCCATGTCACTGCGGACAACCAGACACGTAGGACAAATCCATTTACCATGGGGTAAAAAACTTCCAAACCCTAAATTTTTTTGCGACGCATTTGTCGCCTATATTCAACACATGTCATACACAACACGCGACGCGACACGTCTAATACGTCACCGAAACCCGGAAACCCGTCCGACAAGACAACCCTGTGTAGGATGGAATCAACGACAAATGCTGTAGTAAAGGTGAAGATAAAAGAACTGTACGTGCTGCACATTCGATATCAAATGGAAGAGAGGCGAGATTATTGGTTGTTCAAGAGGTCCGCAATGATTACTCCGGACTTTTTCATGTGTTTGATTGTTGACGATATGGATTAGAATACAACCATGATACCAAAGATGAGGCAAACTGTAAAGAACATTGAATCTCGATTTGTGAAGACTCATTTGTGTGGTGTACTTGTACATGGTATCGGCCTATATGCGAACGTGTGGATAGATGCTCACCACAAGCATGATAGCAATCAAGTCGTAACGTCGGTGATGAATGTCATATGCGACGTGAAGCGAAGGAAGGGATCATTGCCACCGACATTGAGGATTCAAGCGGATAACACCACAAGGGAGAACAAGAACGCTTACATGTTTGTCATGTGTGCTCTACTAGTGGGGCTTGGTTTCTTCAAGGAAGTGCATCTATGTTTTTTGATAGTGGGCCACACACATGAGGACATCGATCAGAGGTTCAGTGTGATTTCAAACGTATTGAAGAGGAAAGACATAGACACTTTGATAGAGATGTTGCAGTTGGTGGAAAAGGGACCGTCGTACACAGAGGCTTTTGTGAGTGCTCGCAAGCTTGAGCACGTTCGCGACTGGAAGGCATTTATTACACCTCATTTATTATGAGGGGGGGAATCACTGACAGGCATCACATTTCTACACCATATGAGGTTTTACGTGGAGAATGGGTTGGTCCGTGTGCAACACAAGCATTTTTGCACAGATGAGTGGGGCCCAGCGAGAAGGCATTTGTGTCTGAATTCACTGCCTAACGTAACAGAGAAACCGGACCTCGCGGAGGTGTTTGCAACTGATCAAAGGGAATTGAAAGCATTGGACAAGTTCATTGCATACAAGAAGAAGATAATAGACAGAGGCTTCAACCCGATCAGGAACATGGAAGTAGTGGACGAAATAGAGCAATTCAAGGAGTATTTGGAGGAATTTCCACAACGAAATAGAGGAGGCGTCCGTGATTTACCATTTTGGCCCAGCAATGTCTTGAACCAGAACAGGGATGATGGAGATGTTCCTTACGTGGAAGGAGGTACAATTCCAAGTGCAGTTGTTGATGAGGATGGAAATACGACGGATAGTGTAGCTGTTGACAGGATTATGGCAACAATGCCAAATCCTGAGAGGAGGGTGTATTTCGGACCCTGCAAAGAGAGACCTGTACAAGCAACATCACGAAGAGTGACTGGAGGGAGTATTCGAGGCAGAAGGAATGAAGTTATAGCAGAGGTACGACAAGATGCAGATGAAATATCCGTTTCCTCCATTCAATCCAGAGAATAACGTTGTTGTAGGGCAGTACGTAGCCCTCACCGTAGAACTAGCAGAAGTAAGAGGAGGAATACCTTTTCTTTTAGGGAAGGTGCTCGAATTCGGGCAGAGGACGTGGGCCTCGAAGATGAAGGTCCTACGGTATTGGCCTGCTATGAGACCTGGAGCACATGATGAAGCAAATAGTAACCGAGTGAGGTACACGAACTGTATGGAGTCAACGTGGGAACCGTCGGGTGAGATGTTGAGCTGGACCAAGAAGGAAGCCGCTATATATTCATGGACGGATGTCCCTCGTCGAGGGAGAAGTGATCATGTTATAGGTTCCAAGATTACAGTTTATGGCGTGCAAACAGAGGAGACAGTGATCATTCCACCAGAGGCTAAAGTGCATCTTCTGGAATACATGGCAATGCAGATGGAGAACCTAGATGACGAATTTCTTCAGAATGATTTGAATATGTATTAGTGAAGTATGATATTATGCAGTGCTCTTTGACCTTGTAGTTGTAGATATGTAGAAGTACTTGAGTGTGAAGCGCAGAGTAATATGTCTTAAAAGTAGTGTGGAGTGAAAAGTGTGAAAGGTTTTCATGAAGTAATTATAAAAAATGGAGTGTTTGACAACTTTTCGCCAAGCAATTTCTCCTACTAAGAGTAAATGAAGTTTTCAATAATCCCTCCTCCCCTCAACATTTGAGATTGTGCATTTTAGATGCCGTACTAGCCAAGTGCAATGTCGCATGCTCCTAATGCAAGAATGTCTAATTCAGTGTTGGTAGCCGACCTCTTTCTAACCACTACCTCTTTTTGTTAGTTAGATTGCTTTGTTTCTGATCAGTTGTGGTTTAGGGTGACAGCTCACGTAGTTAGGTGACAGCTTAAGCACCACAAATGTCAAGAAGGTGTACATTGAAAGCCTACAATGACCACAAGATGTACATTAGAAGCCACAATTATCACCTACTTTGAAGCATGGTCAATTTTGTAATAAGCTTGTGGTTGGAAATGCGGTGCCCTATATAACAAGAATGGATTGAAAAAAATCTTTTTGAAAACAATCTTTTTGAAAAAAATTCAAAATTATTTCGTTTTTGAAGAAAAAAAAGGAACAATTTTTTTGGGACTCTCCTCAAATCTATTTCTCCATAGGGGGGATTTTTCCTCTTACCAAACGCATACTAAAAATGTGGTAAATTGCTTAAATGGTCAGAAGATGTGTTGAGATGTCCAAACTCATAGAATGTTGTGCTAAATAATGTGGCTACATTCTTCTAGAAATCTTTGAAACACAAGGCTACTTTATAGGCTTACAAAGAGAGCTCAATAATGCAGAGAAGTTCTTGCAAAGGTATGAGAAAGTGTATTGGTATCTTGTTGGCAAACGGTTACTATTTTATGTGATTCATTAGACTTTGTGATTGTTTTTTTCCATAATATGTTAGAAGATGGTTTTACTAATGATATTGCTAGGTCATTGTATACAAAAATGAAGAATTTCAAGTTCATTTAGTGCCTTTATTTCCTTGTAGACATTTACATTGCTTTTCTAATGTAAGTAGAGTTTTTCAGCTAAAGTTTGAGGATGTGTTAGCTATTGGATCTATCATTAACCCCTAAAGGCCCGTTTGTCCCCTCGGGGGACAATTTGGGTCCGGGCAGGTTCCTGTGACCTTAATTTGTAGAGAATTTTTTTGGGATTTTTTGAGGTTGTGCGGTTCTGCGAGAGCTTTGTGGAAATATAACTTTTGTTTCAAATGGTGCCTGGGAGGAAAAGTTATGCCAAAAATAGAGTTCGGCGGGCAACAAAAAAAAATCACAAAAAGTCAAAATAAATTTCTTAAATTTTTTTTCCAAAATCTATGTCTTTTTGTGTACATTTGAAGCTTTTATTCATTCTATTTGGACTAATAATGAAAAAGTTATGGACAATCTTAGTTTTTTGGGCAATCTAAGCACCTTCTTGAAAAAACAACTTTTAGGATTCATTTTTTAATGCAATTTTTACAATTTTCAGAAAAAAATTGTTAGACAAGGTTGAATTTTCTTGCTAGAACAATCTCACCATTGGAATTATGGTATTTCAATTTTGTCTTAGAGCTATTAACGATTTAGTTATTCCTTCAATCTTGAACCTACTTCTACTTAACAATTTTTTAATGAGTGAAAATTTAGTGTTTTTTTCTTGAATTTTTTTTCCTAGATTCTCAACTGAAGTATTCAACATAAAAACTTAGAAAATCAAAATCAGCAATACAAAAAAATTAAGTTAAATAGGTTCAAAGCCCATAAATTTAGTCAAGCAAGGTGTAAAAAAACTTTTTTTCTTCACTTTGAATGCAAATATCTTGCAATCTATTTGGTCAAAGTTTCTAAAATTTCTTGCATACATTCTCATACTAGTCTAGTATAAGATCCTACGATTAGATATGCAAAAAAAAATAATTTTTATAGTTTTTTGCTCTTTGCAATAGAAGTGGCAGTTTTGAGTATGTTTTGATGGAGAAAAGGCCTTGGGGCTTTAGGGGTTAATGTTCATGAAAATTGTTCAACTGCGAATGCTATTTGAGATTGAGACTACTAATCTAAATGCTTCAACTTTTGGTGAAGATACAAGATTTCATACCTTCTTGATTAACCCCTAAAGATTTTTGACTATGTTTTCACAAAAAACGCTCCCAAACTGCCATTTCTAGTACAAGTACCAAATTTTGGAAAAAAAACATTTTTGGACACATGTAACCATAGGATCTTGTAGTAAACTATTTTGAGAAGATGTGGAAAAAATTTCAGAAATTTCCACCGTGTAGATTGCAAGATATTAGCATTTGAAGTGACAAAAAACCTTTTTTGGTCCTTGCGAAAAACCGGGCAGCTGCATTTCACATGGTCACATTTGTATGAAAAAATGTCCAAAATGGTGGTAACTCTTTGGATTCATTCTTCAAAGCAAGTTAGCTACATGCTTGAAAAATTTCAAATCATTTGGAATTGTACAACATATAGGAAAAAAATAGTAAGTAGAAAGAAGTAGAAAATGATTCAAAACACTAAATTGTTAAGGATTTAATTATGGAATTGAAAAATGCCAATCCAAATGATTGTAATGTTGTAATAAACAATCTACACCTTGTGTTTATATTTTTTTCCAAAAATATTGAAAATTGAGTTAAATAAAAGACTTCAAAGTTTATTTTAGAGTAGAGATTCCATAACTACCCGCAAACTACCAACAACTAAAATTCCTCATAACTTTCATCTCATAAATCAAAGTGGAATGATTCAAAGCTTTCTTTGTGCACATAAATCTAGAGAACCAATTTCAAATTTTTATTTCTCTAGAAAATGATTTTTAAAGAAGTTTTTTTTGCTGCCCGGGCTGCCCGTCGAACAATGAAAACTACATATCATACCATAACTTTTTAACCATGTGGTCCAAAGTTATGAAAATTGTTGGGCCCTAAAGCTACTCCTCGGGCACATCTTGTGTGAAAGTTTCAAAGAAAAAAAATAAAAATTCCATTCGTGGTGAGCTGCCCAAAAACGCTATGTTGTCAAAAAACGGTGTTTGGTCCTTTAGGGGTTAAAGGTCTCTAGTTGGCTACCTAAAGAGATTGTCTTCAAAAATAAGGGGTGGTAAGTTCTATTATGTTGACATGATAAGGGACCAAACTAGGGTTGATTAAAAAGATGCACCTTCGTTTGATAAATGTTTTAATAAGGTTTTCATTACAACCCTTGAATCCCAATTTGAAGACAATGGTATCATAGAGTATTTTTAAGATACTAAATCCTTTTAACATGCTTGTGAGGCAAGTGGATCTAAAATCATGGGATATGACAAACTTAGAGTTGATTGTCACTACCTTTGATGGTGATCATGCCATTGGAGTAAAGTGGTTTCTAATTATGATTGACATTGCAATTGTGAAGGAGTTCCTTGTTTTCAAATTACAAGCTAATAAAGAGTGATAAGACAAACTCTTTAAAGATTTATAGACAATAGTAATTTAGAATCTTGTTTTTGCAATTGAAATACTCTAATTGCTTATTGCAACAAACATTATACATATTCAATGCATGAATATTGTACAATATGAACAAGCTTTTAGTATTTAGAATTGCATCAAAACAAAATTCTGTAATAGGTTGAAAATAAGGAACTTGGAATCTATTATGTGGCTTGCACTTGAGGGGCTTGCATGTGATGTTGAACCAATCTCAATGGAGTCTATAGCTTTATGGAAGAACTCCATAAAGTTTTTGTATATATCTTCTAACCCTAAGCAATATCTTGTTGGCAATTGCAATTTAGATGTTGATGTTGAAGTTGATGATCTTCCTAATGCCTAAGAGTTTTTGTGTACATAGAAAATCCTTCTAACATAACTAACCCTTTCATTTTAAGGCTTAGTATATCAACAAAGTGAATCCATGGCCATCAAATGGTTGGTGGATTGCTAGATTTGAATCCTACCAAGGATATTATAATTGCATGCAAACTGGCTTTACAAGTGAAATTTAGGATTTTCATCAAATATAAATGTTATTGTTAAGATTTGAAACCAGTTGTATAGCAGTTTGACAAAGAAAAAACAAATGAAATTATGTGTTAAGAACTTTGGACTGACCTAAGTTACAAACACTAGGCTCTAACTGGTTCAACTACTACTTACATGGGCCAAGTCAAGCTCTAAAAAAGGGGAACTGTACTGGTTGTTGTGAAAAACTCCCCATACGCTGATGTGGCTAGACAGGTACTTCCAGAATGGCATCTAATCCACATTATTGATGGAACAGAAACCCAAATCAGGAATGGCCGCTTAGTGATACCAAGTCATCAAGTGGGCTCACGAATGGTCAGTTAAATGATTTGCACGTTATCCTGATACAGTGTGATCCTTTTCCGGTCTTCCCAGCAGCACTACAGCCCGTCTGCAGAAGTGAGGTAATTCCAATTGCACTAATAATACGCACGTTGACTTTCGGAATTAGCTGTTTGCAACGAGGATTTATCAGATCTTATTCCACTGCATGTGACTAATTGATTGGAAATGCACCATACGGATACTTTCTTCCAAAGACTGTTCAAAGTTCAAACATGTTGTTAGAGGTGCTGTTCGTTCAGCTTGGCGAAAGAAGCTGATTCCACCAAGTTACAATCCGCCTTTTCTCTCTCAAAAAAGAGACCGAGTCCACTGAGTTACTTCAATCCGCCTATTCTCTTTTTCAGGGAAAAAAAAGTGATTCCACGAAGTCAACGCGTCTGTTGATGACACACATTTCTGATCTAGAAAGGTTCAGTACCTTCGCTGTAACTATGTCAGTGATGTCGCACTAGTAACCATGGGCAATCCTTTTGCTCAATCGTGCATCCCAACTCGAGAATGAAACTATATTCGGAACTCAAACTTCAATGCGGAAGAAAATCGTTGTCTTCAGAAGCTGAGGGAGAGAAAGAGCCACCTGAAACATGGGATTCCTTTGATGAAGCGAGGTTGACCAGCAGCAAGCCAGAGCCTCCCACGAGCGGTTGACATACCTTCCATGATCATAACAGTCATGACCAAATTATTGCGATTCAAGACAAACCCTGCTGACATCCAATGTACGAAGGTAGAATCGCAATTGCACTGGATAAATTACAAGGACGTGAACTGAAGCTTGCCAAACCTGGTTTCACTATGCTGATGAAAACCTTTCATAAAAAACGAGGATGGCACGAGTAATACAAGTGGAGAACTCGCTACAGTTAACTCTACAATTTTCCTTAATCAAGGATGGTGTGGCAGTTTTAAATTGAACTAAAACCCTCCAACCCCATGGAATAACAGGGTAGCACTCTGCGAAGGTAGAGAGGTAACACTCACTAGGCAATCACATACATGTTTTGTAAGAAATCAGAAACAGATAGAACTGAAGAATGATACAATGAGTACATCTTACGGGACTCTCTACAGGCACACAAAAGGTTACAGAACGATAACGCAATCAAACGGGCGATTCAATCTGTGACGGTTTGAAATCGCAACATGAATACTGACACTGAACTTGCACGGCTCCTTACAGACGTATCCATCGGCCGCTGTTCAAGATGTACTGGGAGCAAGCAACCGTCACGGCTGTAACAGTGTGCTAGTCATCTTTGATGTTTGTTGGCTCGCTTAACACATACTTGGGTAGATCATACTTGGCACCTGGCATGCACATATAGCATCAGCAAGACCTAAACCCATGGTCTACAAAAGCCTTCCTGGCCAAACGATTTCGGTTTACCTCTAGGAGGCAAACCTAAGTGAACACTAATGGGTACTTCAACCACCATTACTTCAACACTAACTAAAGGAAGCAATATCAATCTTCATGGAAGACAACAATCACGGAATTTCGCTCCAGGCATCGCCTTAGTAGCAAAAAAGCAATCACAAGGTATGAAGCTCACCTCTTTCATCATAGCAGGTAGACAAGTCATCGGATTGAACAATAATTCCAGCACTATCAACAATTACTTGTGCCAGGTTAATTTCAGCTTCTGCTGCTGCTCTGAGAGCATCCCAAATTTCTGCACATCCAACAAGGGAGTCGGAGACTCAGGAATCGGGACGCACCAAAACTGCAATTCAAAACGCGAAATAGGGTGTTTTAAGGTGTATATATGTGCTAGTGTCATAACGTGTACCGACCTTTTTTTCCACCATAGTGAGGAGCTGTATCCCAAAATTCATCCCTCATCTGCTTCAGCTGTGCACGATCAATGTCTTCAGTGTGTTTCCACGGCTTTGGCCTTTTAATCTTCTTTTGATGCCCTGACAGAGAATTTAACAGCTGTAACATGTCAGAATCCTCCTCCTCCTCCTCAGCAACAGTACAACCATCTGTAGACTGCCCGCAGTTCTGGAAGATAAAAGATAAAAAGCAGTGGAGATACAATGCTTTCGGTACGGATGTCAGGTATCTGACATGTAGAGATGTTGCACGGTGGCCTTGACGAAGTGAGTACACGGCAGTGACTGTGAATTAAGCTTACACCTCAGAGCACCAGAAGAAGACTCATACAATGCAACTCCATCTTCCGATTTTCATCACGCGTGCCGTGTAGACTTTCGTGAAGGCCACCGTCATTAATGTTCCGACATTCATTGTAAACGAGACGCGAGCAGATATCGCCTCGTTTACAACGAATGTCGGACCATAAATGACAAACATCGTACTACACAGACCTTAATGCCCTCGTGCAAGTTCCTGCCGTGTTATCATCACAGCAAGCCTGGCGGCCCGAATAATGAACTCTCACTGCACCACCCTAATGAATGTGCTTTTGCCAGGAGGTGTTGCATTTATATAGAGTAAAGACAAATCCCAAGGCTTTTGGAAGAGTAGATGAATAGGATTAGAGCGCTTACGATCGACGCGTTTGACTGCTTTTGATCCTACACAACCCATGGTTCGCGTGTCCAGCCAGCGATTTCACATGGCACTTTGCTCCCGAATTGCATGTGCGCTCCTTTTATTTTCCCCCGCAGACACAGAGCATTTCTCAACCAAGCTTCTTTCTCCTTTAAGAGACAAAACACAACAGTCAAACCGCAATCGTAGGAAGCACTCCCAAAGCATAAACACTGCAGAGTAGCAACTGTCGGCAAGGATTAGGCTTGAAAAGATTCAAAAGATTAGGGCTACGGATTAGCAGCAAATTCTCGTATAGCTCCCAAGGCTTCTTGTGGTGTTAAAAGTGGAGTGTAAGGTCCAACCTGCGATTCTTCAGAGCAGCAATTCGAGGCGCCACCAATGGGACGGCAAGAACAACACCGGCAGTTTGGAAGCCAAGGCCGGCTACGCTGCTGCCGCAAGATAAAGAACAAGTCGAAGAAGAAGGAGAAAGACGACAAGAAAGGCCCTTTGCTCTTAAATAGGCAAATAATACGCCGTGAAAAAAGAGGGAGAACGCTGATTCCAGCACCACGAGGAGCACAGCAAGGGAACCAAAACAGAACCAAAATCGTACCAGAAACCCAAAGGGAGGAAAACAAAAAAAAAGCAAAAACAGAAAGACACCGAACTACCGACTAAATACTTCCGCTAATCTACTGCGACAAATACGCAAGCGTGCCTACAAACAAATGTAGAAGAAAAGAAAGCGTGCGTCACTACCAAATCCCGCCAATGCACTCCCAACGTCGAGAGCCAGGGCAAGGGTTTGAGCGCGAATCTGTGCAAAAGGGGGATACAATACAAGAGACGATGGTTCAGTCGGAGGCAACGAACAAAATCGTAAGAATCTGGAGAGAAGAAGAAAATGCGAGAAACGAAGAGAATGCGCGAGCGGTCGAGCGCGCGTGCTCCGCCTCCGTCGTCGAAATCGTCTTTACTTAAAGTAAAGGAGACGACTGCGAGACGAAATTGGTAAAGCGGAAGTAGAAAAAGCTCGAATGTGGGAGTGACAGTTGCAAAACGCTGTGAATAAGAAGCAGACTGCCACATAACTCCGACTCTAACTCACGTTTGGGGTGAAAAAAAAGTGGATTGTCCTATTACGGTAGTTGGGGGGGGGGAAGATGAGCGTCATCTGAGGAAATTATTGTCACTACAAATTTTTTTATTTGTTGTGTGAAAATTTGTACAATAAAGTAATATTTTGTAGTTTTACAAATAGTGTGAGTTTGATAAATTAGTGTCACACACATTGACAAGACAAATTAATGTAGATTTTAACCCTAATTATCCCTTACAAGTATAGGAAGCCCAAATATAGTGGTAATAGTGTTAATTGCATTGAAAACCCCAATTTGAAATAGGGGTGTTAGAAAAAGGGTTATCTAAAATAGTACAAAGGAAACACAATTCCAAACTCCATCAAACCCAATTTTGATGCTTCAAAGAGTTCCTCATCTTGTATTTTTCTCAAACTCCAATACATAGTCCTTCATTGCACACACTTTACAATTAATTGTGGTGTGGTGTATTTTTTGTTTTTGTATTCGTATTTGACATAGAAGGTATATGAATTGAAGCATAGAATAAAGACAAAAATCTGTTTTGGCATATTGAGCAACATTTAAATCTAAAACACTTAAAAGGAAGTTTCATGTCCTTTGGATGATTTCAAAGAGGCCTTGAAGATGAAAAAAATAAAATTTCATCCAATATTTTTAAGAGTTACTTGAACACACTTTACATGAATGAAATTGGTTGTTCTCTCATTACCATATAATTTAAATTTTCTACCTAAGAATAAAGTTTGTTCTTGATGATTCTAAATCTTCAAAAATAAATATGTAATCTAGCATATTCTAAATCACCCTACAATGTAAGGAGATTAAGTCAACTAACAATATACTAATCATTTTTTGATGATTTCTTGTGCAATGGAGAAATTTTTTATTTGAAATTCAAATGGTGAAAAGTTAGAGACAAACGTTTAGAATTTGTAGGAAATATTTCATGAACTTTGAGATCACAAATTTGAAGATAACAATATTTGAAGTAAGAAGAAAATGTTTTTCCTCAAACTTGCCCAACAAGGTTAGTAGAATTTGAACCCTCTTGGAATGAGATTTGTGTACTAAACATAGTACTCACAATTTACACAATTACAATTACAATTACACACAATATCATGTCAGCTACCTACTTCCAAGTATCAGAAGTAGTTCCAAATCAAGAATTTGGCAAAAGATGCCAGAACTACTTGACTTTGCATGACCCTATCCAAGTTTGAACAGACACTCCGTTAAAAAATTTGAGAACATCCGTTAAAAATTCACTTTGTATAACCCTACCCGAGTCAAAAGAGTCACTCCACAAAGAAAATATGACTGCAGACTATGAACAAGGTCTCTTAAATTCATAACTTGAATTTTGTACAATTCTAAAGGTAGCATTCACCTGCAGATTCAAAGACAGTATTTACTCACTAGCCAAGAAAATACACTTCAAACTTCATCGCCATCCCAAACTGCGGTCTGCGTGTTTATCTCAGAAGGGCACCTTGTATCACAGCTGTACATTACATAACAAATAAAGATAATATTAACCATGAGGCACATGGTTTAAGTCTCGTAAGCAGAACCAATATACACTCATGCCAAGCGCCACAGTAATTCACCTGTTCGAAATGGGAAGCTCAAATGCAACAAAAAGTGGGAAGAGGTTTCGAAGTCCAAATTCCCTAACTCATCCTGCAATAAATGACACTCAATTATCAGTCTTCAAAATACATACGAAGCTGCTATTTCAAAAACCTTCACAAAGAGTAAACAATCTCATTCCTCACTCCGAGAAGTGAACCTATGGGGAAGTATAGTAGTGAGTTCAAAAATCAGCAGGATTGAACCAAAAAAGTCGACATAGCAGCTCTCTGTGCCTGTCAATGGGTCCGCTACTCACTATCCTGAATAAATGAGTCACTGTTTAGAGAGCACCAGAGCAAATTCCAAAAAGTATCACATGTTAAATCACGTAACAACTGTCATATTTCAGGTCGGTAGCACGCATCACCTCTTATTGATTGGCATGAAGGGATTGATCAAGGATAAACTCTCTCCTTGTAAGAAATACACTCGGGCTGGCTCAAATGTCTCATCTTCCTGGTCAGGGGTGTCCAAGTCCAAAGAAACAGCTCGAAGCTTGCAAGCTGGTTGTAACAACCGACAGCTCTCACCATCCCTTATAACGGCCACTCTTCCTCCATGTCGCACTTGCCAGACCTGAAGACCACAGGAGAATTATAAAAATTGGATACTCCTGCTACTGCAACACTTGCTTTTCACACAACAACATACAGACACGATGTGACAATTGTTGAACACAAACGTTTCCAGTAACCAAAGTAGCAAAATTAACATGCTTAGAGCGAGACACCTACCTCAACTACACCTCGCCGTGGAGCATGGATGGCTAAGCACAATCGAAAGTTTTTCCGCCTCTGAGAGAGAAGGTATTCTTTTTGCGGGTCTGCATAATTAGCACTGCCATCCACTGGAGCCTCCAGGAAAAGACAATGAGCATCCCGGTATCCCTGCAAGATTGTTGTCCTACTTTCTGAATTTCAATTTCATCCACTATGGGCATAGTATCATTACTGCATATACATGAACACTCCGCAATACAAGAACTCTTGTAAGGATATATTGGCAGAAAATGTAGAGAAAGAAAGTACATCTTAAAATATTACCTTCCAGAGACGAACAACTACAACAGCATTCACATCAACCAGCAGTACACGACCCAAAGAGTCTGCAATGGCAGCTAAGGAGCCACCAGGAGCCACTGTGAGCCTCTCGCCTTTTCTCATGTTGTCCTTCAGACTCGTAATAACAGATGCTGCATCATTGTAATTTCGTAAGTGTCCAAACGAAAGATCATTACCAAAGTCGTTAACAGTCATGATGTATAAAAACAACCTAGAAGTACTACAAGAGGCTCAGTTTTTTCAGCCGTAAGTTCTAGTGACAACCAGATGAGAACTTAGTGGACCTAAACTCAAAGGCTTCACCTCTAGAAAAGGTTTGAGGGCTAACTTCCGTTGGCCTGTTCGACTCTGAATTTTCGTCCTTCTGCCAAAATCGTTTGGTTAAGTTCGAAATTTTTGTCACAGTCGCCGGCATCACTTTGTCCATAATTGCACCCACCAAGCTGCTCTGTTTATCTCCCGACACCCTGAACCAAACCAAATTCTTGCCCGATTGAGGGTGCATAAAGTTTCTAAAGTACAGCATTGCCAAAAAGTAAGAACTGCATGTACCGTGGCGACGCCATTCTCCAGATCTCATCAGTAGACCAAACGCCAAGAAAAAACAACAAAATTTCGAAAGAACGGCTCATGAGATTCCTGAAAGACCAGTTCGAAGATCGACTACCATCTCTTTGATTGATACCTGAAAGCTGCTAGTGTGCAATCGGGTCCCACAGTTAGAGCGCAGTAATTTCGTTTTCCCTGCCACATACATAATCCCATCTGGACGTAAGCACCTATCAGGATATCCCAATAATCTAGAAATAGGAAAGAATGATTCAATATACTTTTGAAACAAAATTAAATTGTTAAAGTGTAAACCACCTGCTGCTCCAACAGCGGAGGGGGCATTACGCCAGTCAATGCTCCATCAGCACAAACTACTGCTCCAGCCGTCCTATTTACATTCCACATCAAAAACGGCAGCCGGTTAGGGGCCGCCTCGCCGTCTTGCGAGTCCCCTCCAACTCTCCATCCAAGCAGCCCTTCTCCCTCCGCTCCTTCCCTTTCCCGCAGTTTCCTGTGTGCTAAAACCTGTTCTTCCAACTCAAAAAGATAGCTTTAAAAATTGACATGAAATCATAGAACTAAGGCGAAGAAATTACTAAGAAATTACTAGTCACTGACGATGATCACTTCTTAGAAAAAGGATTGACTAGCAATAGAGACCGTGCATTGATAAAGGACAGCAATCATTCACCATGTGACAGAGGAGGCTAACCTTGAGATCAGTAGCATCAATTCGAGCAATAGACTTTGGATATATGATGCAAAGATCCTCAGAAGAATCGTTCCCTAGACTCCCCACCGGTTCACTTCGAACACGAAGCTTGAGAACAGGATCGGAATGAAAAAACTACAATACAATGCAATTCTCAGACAACATTCCGTAACACTCCACGAAAAATCCTGGTGTGCAGGGACCCTACCCAGAAAATGCTCTAGACCTGGTTTTAGGTTTATTAATAAAAAGACATCCTACAACAATGTCATAGTGGCTGGGTTGATAGTCTTAGAGTTGATTAGAACAATACTATCGTACAATCCCTTCAATATGATATTTTTTTTAAATGATAACATCATCTCATTCATTTGGTTCCAGTCCAGACTAAGACAGCATCGTACCTGCTTTAACAGGAGGGTGCCTTTCTGTGAAAAAAGTAACAAAGCTCCAAATGAGGTCCCCACAGCCAATAGAGCTGCGCCATCAAAAACCAGCCACTCCATTGCAGTCATCTTCTCCTCTGGCTCTAGACAGGTTCCCACTTTACGTACGAAGGGCTTGCCGCCCATCTCTCCCTGCTTTTTACACAAGGATGTGCGAATGAAAATTAGTTTCCAAAATACCAATCCATAAGATACAGTTAAAACAGAGCACACTGCATACCACAAATAAACCCTTACATGGTGCAAGCACTCATGATCAATCGTACGTTGAGACACTGAGATTTGTACTTAAGCAGACGTCACAAGCTTGACTCAAATCTTACAAATCGAACCACCAGTGATATAGTAAATTCAAAAAGGACCTTGCAGATGACTCCGATCCTAACGCTGATGTTGGACAATGGGATTAAGGGAGTGATCTGGTCACCTGCTGCTTCCATGATAATCGCATAACCATGACCTGCTCAGTGGCCACAGCCATATGTTCTTGCGTCATGGCGACTAGAATGGCTGGATTGTCAAGCCATCTCGTTTTCTCAGCACCTACAGCCTCAAGCTCGTTAGAGGCGATGCGTCCACAGAGCTGTAAACCTCTCGAACCGCCTGATTGAAGAGCCATTCTCTCAACAAATGTGGTGCGTCACGTTAAAGCTGTAGACAGAGAACATCAAATGATTCAATTTTTGAAAGATGTAAATAAATAGGCTATTTAGTATGAGAAAATCTGGTTTGAAAGGGCATCCGATCACATTTTAGTAAAGACTGGTGCAGATGAAAAGAATTTTCTGGTGTTAGATCATTTAAAGCATAATACACAAGAGCTCTTGAGAGTTTGTACAGTCTGCAGCTCAAAGAACCATCAATTTCTATCAACACAAGTCTCTTTACTTCCAATTCCAGTAACCTCTAGTTCTAAGTACCAGAGCGCTCGCAATGCGAGAGGAATGCTTCAGGAATGAGGAATCCACGAACGCCGCAGCTAAATCAACAACGCAACACTGCCCATGAATTTAATTTTTTGCATCGCTTGCAACAGTAAGTCTCCGACTGATTTAAAATAATCTTCAAAATGACGTTCACTAGCGAAATCTTAAACATGGTCGCAGATAGCAGACAGATCGAACATTTTAAAATTACATCAAATACCTGCGAACTAAGCAGGTCCTCACGATACAGTAATTGCATCACTAAACTAGGTCATCGTCATCACTTGCATCCTAATTTGCACGAGAGAAACAGGAAGCGCCTCTGCAACTCAAAGAGCCACCAATTTCTATCAGCACAAGTCTCTTAGTCCTCCTATTTCAGTAACGCTTATTTCTAAGTATTCGAGCACTCCCATTGCAAGAGGAATAAATACTTCAGCGATGGGGATCCAAGAACACTGCAACTAAATCAACAGGTCAAACACTGCCATGATTGATTTTGCATCGCCTAATACCGTAAGCCTCAAGCTCTCGAATAATTTAAAATACTCCTTTCAAATGGCATACACAAGAGAAATCTCAAACACAACAGACAGATAGAATATTCTGAAATTACATCCATTACCTGCGAATAACGCCAAAACTCACGAGTACAGTAGCAATACTCAGAATTAGGTCATCATCACCATTCATGTCCTAATTCGCGCATGAGAAACAAGAAAGATAGTGAGGGGGTCAATTGAAGACGAGCGAGTGATCAACTTGCGACATTCAGCTCTGGTCGACTAAGAAACAAAGCCGCGACCGATCATCACCAAATTGAGCACAAATTATCTCAAAGCTCCCAAGAAGAATCGCAGAAAACAGAAGCGCAAAGAACAGGATGGGCTGGGAGTATACCGCAATGAAACTGTCTCACCGCAACGACAGGGAGCTCGAAGTCTCGACCTGACGAAAAGCAATGTAGCCTAAGTTTAATCCGGCACAGGGACAGGTGCCCGACGCCCAGAGCAAGGGTTTCCCGAGAAGACAGGTGCCCATGAATAGAACAAGTTCCCAGGGTAAAGAACGCGTCCCCGTGTCCCGCAGTGAGCAGTGAGCACAGGTTCTAGTGGTGAAGATACCTCCGCCCACCGGCCCTGAGCTGAAGGCTGTTTCTGATTCTTCGCGAAGGGATTTTTCGCTGCAGAATTTCGTGACGCGGAAGCAATTCCAGAGGCAGACTTCAGCAATTTATTTCAGACTGCCCATCTGAACCGACCTTTGACGCGTCTCGTTATCACGCGTGTCGAAGAACCAGAAAGACTGGAGTCTCCCACGGATTGAATTTTGGTCAATTTGGGCCAATTTGGGGGAGATTTCGTCTCGCATTTCTGGAGTGCACACAGAATACGAATTTCTCACGATCATCCAGTTTACAATACGACGGATATCGATTTTGAGGCAGAATCGCGCAGAGGAGCAGATTCTTCGTTATTGTTGGTGATTACGGGATTTTCGGGTGATCTTGGAAAGGGCGCTGGATTGCTGAATCAAGGGTGAGAGAGTTGTGGAATTTTTCAAGTGCTCTCCGTTCCTGGTTAAGGTTGGGGAGACCTGGAATGGGGACAAATCCGGTTGTTAGGGTCCTGGTATGGGCTTAGGTCAAGATCCTGGGGTTTTCTGTTTGGCTTTGATTCTTGCTTGAAGGTGGTCATTCGATTCCGTTTGGGCAAGTAATGTTTCTATCGGGGATCCAGGCATGTTTCTCTTTCAGAATTCAAGGGTGTTCAGTTGATAATTTGATTGTAATAAGAAAATCCCTTGAAGGCGGTGCATCGACTAATCCATCTGATTGTTGTTTGATCAGAGAGATCTTTCATTAATTTTGAGAATCTGAGGGTGAGATGGGGAACGGAGCGAGTAGGGAAGAGCAGCTGTATCAAGCGGTGCAAAATGGAAACATTAATGCTGTTAAGGCTCTACAGCACGAGGGAGTAGCTTTAGAGGTGATCATTTGACAATTGTTGCCCATAGTCCCTTTATTGAATTTTGCTAGCACTTGTATTATAGAATTGTGACAGGATATCAACCCCTAAGCGGTCTCATGTTTTTTAGTAGTTTAGATGGGGACTTTCTTCTGTTCAATTTTATTTATTTATCACTGTCGTGTTTTTCATTGATTTTTGAGATATAAAATTTAGACCCATCGTGGTTACAATCGTCATTTATATTCAAGAATCCTTGGTCCTTCAGGGTTTAAACATTATTGTTTTAATGAGGGGATCTTTGCTGATGACGTTGAGTTGCAATTGCATTCTGCATATTAGGCCTGGAAATGAGTTTTGGCTCTGGACTTTGTTCAAACAAGAGGAAGACCAAGGGTTGTAGAATGTAGTCGAGATGCATTTTGGCGTTTGGAAATTCATCTGGTTTGGAGTATGACATTTTTGTGAAGTGATTTACTGAAATTAATACTTTCATGCAGTTCGTGGACAAAGAAGGCTGTACTCCATTGATGTTAGCATGCTCAAGGGGCGAATTGTTTGAAATGGTGCTAACGCTTCTCAATATAGGAGCAAATGTAAACGCCTACCAACCTGGTACGTTCTGTAATTCAAATATTTGTGTTACCAAATGAGTAATGTTGTGTTGAGGTATCTTCTTCCCCAAATATGGGGTTTTGGTCTCAACCTTGGAACTTTGAGCCGAAATTTAGGGTGGGAAAGTTTTTTTGTACCTCAAGTATTGCCAGAACATTTGTAGTATTCTATTGGTTGCCTTTTGCTCAAAGTCAAATAATTGGATACAGTTTCATTGGTTGAATACATTTAGAATGGGGTCAAAAGAGGAGTGACACGCCTTTAGAGGAAAAAGCTATTCAATATTTTCTTTTTGTTGATAATATTTCATACTGAGAATTTTCATTTCAGATGTACAAAGGTAAGTACTAATTCTCCTCCTGATGCAGTTATTCTTGGTAAATGACACAACGCAGTGAGGAAATCTGAGCATATTTTGAATCTGATCTGAGTTAGGAAATTTGCGCTTGAATTCAGGGTCTCACGGAGGCCAGCCACTCCACCAGGCTGCGAAGTTTGGTCTAGACAGAACCGTGTTCTTATTGCTAAACCGTGGAGGTTCGTCATCTCTGTACACTTCTCTATTGATACTTATTCTGATTATATAAGAAATCGTTCAACACACCCTTTACAAGTCTTAACAGCAAGTGTTTCATGTGCTGCAGCGGATCCACTTGCTGTAAATGACGATGTTGTGACGCCGCTGGACTTGGCACGCAATCGTGGTCATCTCAATGTTGTACGCATGATTGAGGTATCCCTACGCGTATATTCCTGTACACCAAACCGCGATTGTTTCGTATGTGGATGTTCTCGACCTGCACATGCTCATTTTGCGCCCGCTGTAAAAGCGGAATCACTAGTGAAAATCCCCCCAAATAGACGCGTAATATCTTGTCAATCGTAACACCATTTTAAACAGTTTTTGACTTAAACCTTGTTCATTAGTGCGGCTAGGCTCTACGATACCTCTGCAGATTGGGATTCCTACTAGCTAGTTTGAGTGGATCTTTGTTTGTTGAAAGTACTACAAATTCATTTAATATGTTTTATGTTTCTGGTAGATGTTGCAATGAACATTTACGAAATACTTGCAATGGCATCATTTGCTCATGTGTTGAATCTATGGTGTTTTCACTGTTTTGGTTGAAAACGATGAAAACGAGGTCGCGGTTTAGTCTGGTCCTCAGTTAAAATTGAGCCATCAGTGGAGATGAGACAAAGTTTGTTTCGTTTAGTCGATTCACTGAGGTGAGAGTGAACAGTTTGAAGGTATCGGCATGCTTGATAAATTCTCCATCATTTGCACAGGATCGGATTGCTATATTTAGTGGCATGCTGCGAGAGCTGTCAGGATTTGGGTTTCTTGAAACATTTGTACGTCCATGGGCCACAAAGAAGATGTAAGTCAGCAACGATTCCTGCTGTTGTAAGTTTCAGATGTGGAGTAGACGGACGTGTCATGGTGTTTTAAGTACAATAAAGCTGAAGTTCTTTCTGTTGTAAACCCATTCTGCTTTGACTCACTTGCGGGGCTTATGCAAGCATATGATGATGACGATGATGATGATGATGGGACGCATTGTATGTATTGATATGTGTTTTCTTTTCCTACTGCTGTATTACAGATGGGCTGTAGTGGTACCTAGAGAATCTGACTCTAGAAGACCTGTCAAATGTGAACTGGTTATCTACATGTCTCCAAAGGTAAGGCCACTACTTTCAGAAGCTCTTCTTAGTGTTTGAAAGGCTGCCGGTTTGGGTTTGGTCTTGAAGAGATTTGAATTATTGGTTGCCAAGAAATATTTGGACCTGACCAATGGCTGGTGTTCTTCGTTTCAGCACCCCTTACCACGGACTCTCATTCCATTAGTAAGAACTGAGGTGGAGGAGCCCAAGTTCAACGTGCCTGACCCAGTTTTAGTTTTGACAGACAAGAAAACAAGTAAGTTCTCCAGCGCAAACTCTTCCGCAGCCTGTATCTTTCTTCTGAATGTGCTCATTTCATGGGCAGAATATTTTGTTGCGAAGTGTCGATCTTTCATTAAGAAGAGCCTGTTTAAATTTGAGTATGGTACAGATACGAAGTACAAGTTTCTGGCAGAGGCACCAGGGGATAAAGCACAGATTGAGCGGTTTTACAGGGCTTGCAAAGGCGTTGAGCAGGTACGGCCTTCATCCCATTTCAGGATACCAGATGCATGACTGATCATCAAGTTCACCTTTATTACTCAAAACCATGCACGTACTGTTACAAAGTAATACAGTCAAACTTCCCTTACTGCATGGGAATGGTGAAAAGCAGTTATTAGCTATATGCATATAGAGAAGCTCAAGTGCCAAAGGCCAATTATTTAAACATGCTCATGTTGTACAGTAATTGTGTTTGATTGATTAAGAAAATCAGTGATGTCTGACCTAATCAGCTCCATTGATAGTTTGTGCAGTAGACTTTATGCACATAAGGAGTATGCAAATAAAGAAATACAAGTAGTTATGCAAGTAGGGAATTTGCATTATGAGAGGTTTCACTGTGGTAAATTTAGACAGTAGGAGCTTCTCGATAACATTAAAGTTATCCTTCGCCATAATTTTCGGGAGGTCTCCCTCTAATCGCAGGGAGGCCTCTCTATGATACATAGGAGGGAAATGACCACTCGAAATTTAGGGAGATCTCCCCATGAACCATGAACAAGGTTCTCTTTGTGATGCTCCCTGAAAGTTCCTGAATACTCCACTGAAAGTTCCTGAAAAGTTCTCATTCTAATTTTATTGAATACCCTGTTCACGAGGGAGAAACGGATAAATTGACCTTCGTGAGGCATTTATTCCTTGCACAAAATGTGCGGCATTCTCATGTAGCAAACCTGGATTGCAGGCTCCTGCTGGTATGCCATCGCCAACTGCTCGGCAAGGAATGGCTGCGCTGGTTCGCCCAGCAGCCCAGGCACCCCCAACACCAAGTGCTTTGAGCGGTCCCAGTGCTGGCAAGCTTAAGAATCCTTCCGAAGGTCTGAGGGACGAGGCTCTCAGAACGGGTGTGAGCACAGCTGCCGAAGACGGGAGCTATCCGAAGGTGGACACTGAGAATCTTGGAGGGTGGGGAGATGATGACAAAGCGTCCAGCTCAGATTTCAATGGATGGGGCTCGTCTACTGCTGAAGCTGGACCAAGTAGCGTGCCAGGAAAAGCTCCCGTGGCTGAACGTGAGCCTAATGTGCCTGAATTTGAGAAAACGCAGTTGCCCACATACGACCAGATTATTGAAACGGCCACCACTTCTTCGTCAGCTCCCTTGGCACCACCAACTCCCTTGGCACCATCAGCTCCACCATCAGCTCCACCGATTCCACTTGACCAAGATGGTGGTCCAATCTTTTACCCCCCAATTGACACATCACCAATCGTGATTGACGAGGTACCTCCTCCGGCATCTTCTTCTTCTGCACCGACACCCAATGCTGCTGCCACTGAAGAGAGGGGTGGCCAATGTGTGGTTTGCTGGGATGCCAAAGCAGAAGCTGTGTGCATTCCCTGCGGCCATTTGGCAGGTTGCATGGATTGCCTTGCGGAGATCAAGGGCAAGGATTGGGGTTGCCCTGTGTGCCGCGCTCCCATTCAGCAGGTGATCAAGGTGTATGCTGTTTGAGGGTGTTGTGCACAGTTCTTCGTCATTTGGTTGGTTGCTGCATATCTTTTTTGTAAAGTAGCTGTATTTCTGAGTAGAGTAGACTGTCTCATTTGATTCCATGTAGATGTTTCACTCCGTAGAGCTACTACGTATTTTGGGACGTCTTTCTTTGTACCTTGCCAGCCAGTTGTGGCACTCACCGCAGCATCGGCCCATCTGTTGTGCTGGATAATCGTTTGGCTCAGCTGCTGCAAGTTATTTAGTTCAAATGAATGCCTGGCATTCCATTCAGATGAGCCGTTCTCTACTTATTAGTGAGGTAGGAGGTTCATAAATCGCCCACCTAAGGGCTGAAACTGAATTTTGTGGAGGTGAAGCTTCTTGAAATATTCTTCAGTAAATTTTCCTTAAAAGACAAGTGGAATTGGCATCTAACCCAAGTTGTTTCATATTTTTTGGAGCTTTGTGGAATTAGTTACAAAATTTTGAAGTTGAAATGGCATAGGGCTCTAGAACCGTCCACCCCCTCAAATGTACACTTTATGTAGATTGCTAAAGACTATTGAAAAATAACATGTACAAATAGTGTACATTTGAAGAGGTGGGCGGTTTTAGACCCTGTGCACTTTTAGAACCTCCTACCTTATCAAGAAAAGCATCCTAGCTTAAATGTGCAATTAAATGTGTAGAGCCAATATCTTCAGATTCTCTTCAATATCTTCCTACTTTTGAGTCCATCCATCTCATGAATTCTTTCAAGACAAATTTTAGAGTAGCAGATCTGATGCTAGGATATGTTTAGGCTTCTAGGATTTCTTCATCTTCCACTTTAGTTAACCTTGTAACAATGTAGCAACCTAAAAGTGTCTTATGGATGACAAAAAATCATTTTATGTAAGATAGAAGTACAAATGTTCATCCTTGAAATTTTGTGCAAAAAAAGGGAGTCTTGCACAATAGCTTGACCTCCAATGAGTGCTCTTCGGGTTTTTTAAGCAAATGATTCACATTGTACCCAAAAGGATGATTTCCATGGTGACTAGCTTGGCATTCTAGGATTAATCCCATTTATCCATATAAGGTTGCAAAAGCTTAGAAGTGACTTATGAATGATTTCAATTGAACATTAGAAGATGAAGAATTGTAATTTTTCATCTCTTAAAATAAACTACTAGTAGTTTATTTTAAGAGACTTCCTTGAGTGTATTTGCAGTGGATGGTTGTGGAAATTCCCTCATTTAAGTATTATGGAAGACACACCTCTCTATTTTGGCAGTATGGGATAATGTAATTTTGTGTAAGAGGTGATTAACGACCATTATTTATGACAGTTCCCAACGCAGTTGGGGTGCATTATGATTGGCCACATGACTTTCTATACCCTTGGTGGATTTTGCAACCACTTCTTGGTTAGAAATAAGGTCTATATGACCAATATAGGTGGAATAGAATCTTTAGCTAAAAAATTCATAGTAATTATGTTTTGAGAAATAAAAGTCTGAAGAATTGTGGAAACCTTATGAACTCTATTTTGTACATGGTGAAATTTCCCTTCTGTTGAAACCTACCTTGCAAATACGTATATTTGCTCAAGTGGTCAGAAATGGGTTGCTTCCTTTTAGTTAGTGATTGTTCTATTGAAAAGATATTTAATACATGGATTATAAAATATGCTTTTCTAGTACATTTTGGTCATTTTGGTCATTTTTTGGCTATAGGGCTTAATTTCACCCATAAAAATGATCTTTTTTGAATTTTCCCTCCACTATGAAATAAAGTTAATCAAATCTTGCTTCCTCTAATTTGAATTTTTCAAGAATGTTTAGAATTGAATATCCTATTACAATTTGAACTTTGGGCCTTCTACCATGGTCTATTGATTTTATGTTATAGAATGACATTGAAATTTTGCTTGTACTTTACCAGTCTTCACCACAATATATACTTGTAGAGAATTTTTCAGATTTTTTGAATTGATTTGTATCAGATATAAATTTTCTTTACTATCTCTTCCAAAAATTATTGTAATTTCCAATGATTAATTCATCACCCATAAAATTTAAAATTTTATGACTTACAAAAGACTTGTGACTTCATCTTTGAAAAATAAAAATGAAAAATTTAACGCATACATAGTGACAAAATGGTAAATACAATGTGAAGGATTTTGATGTTTGATTGCGTCATCATAGACTTTGATTGTTTTCACAATGTCAAGCTTTTAAGAACCAACTCTACAGCCACAGAATCAAACATATTTGTAAAGTTCCATTTGGCCTAGTACAATATATATGAGTTTCAATTTCATATTTTTATTGCACAAGACTATATGTTGTCTGTTAGTGTGGAAAATCTCAAAAAAAATTATTCTTTGTTTAGAAGTTAGGCCACTTGATCTTCAAATGTAAGAAAGATAATTGAGGGTTTTGGGTAGTTTGTGGCTCAACCATGGCAGGGAAAACCTAACGAACTCTACAAATTATTTGAGTTTGTAGAGTGCACTTGGCATGCATTACAACATACATAAACTACATGTGGGAAATGTCCCGTTCATTTTTGGGCTGGATTCTAAAGCACAGTTGAATTTCCTTGCCCAATTTCACAATTTTGCCCATGTAAACAAAAAAAACTGTGCCCACTGGCTCTTGCCACGGAATAAAGAGTAATATTTTTTCAGTTGGACAACGATTCTGGGTACCAGACTCAGCAAGTGCAAAAAACACCCACCGACGTTGCCATGATGGAATTTTGTGCAAATTGTTTATCACTTATTGGGCCGAACTTTGTATTGCCATCCACTGCAAATTAACAACTGAAGGAACTTGGGAGTACAAGATGATATACATAAAATAAAAAAATGGGGCAGCAGATGGCACTGAAGGACAAAATACAAAATGCAACTGAAAATTGGTGCTCAACACTTCAATTTTATTAATGGACAAAAATGGAGGCATGACTGAAAGTCTGAAATTGATTTTAAGGTAAGTTATGCACTCAGCGGTTACTGACATTGAACTCTCACTGTGGAACATTGAAGATATTAACCCTTAAACGACGGGCCAGTCCCCATGGAAATCATCTGTTTTGGTAGTGTATGAATTGTTGGCTTAAAAAAATGCAAAAATGCTCATTGGAAGTCAAGCTATTGTACAAGATCCTCCCTTTTCACACAAAATTTGGAGGATGAATAATTGCACTTATGTCTTGCATGGAGAGATTCTTTGTCATTCATCAGCCAAAAAACATCCTCCACGGCGTTTATGGGTTAAGAACCTTTAAATTAGACTAGTTGCTGACGACTGTTTCTCTCACAAGGATCACTTAAGTTAATATTTTGATATTGCACGCTTTGTTCAATGATGGCACACAATTTGGTTCTCTCCATTTCTGCTTGCCAAAACAATTCAATGGGAGAAGCTTAACTTTGTTACATCACTTCATGCACTAAGTGTCCTTCCATAGATGTAATGTAAGACAAAAAGTGAAAAAAGTAAGCACAATAGTTTGACCTCCCTTTTTTCACACAAAATTCCAAGAATGAAAAAATTGCACTTTTATCTTACATAAAAGAATTCTTTGCAATCCATAATACACTTAGAGCATCCCCACAACTGACTCGCCAAAAAAGGGCACCAAATGCTCATTTGGCAAGTGGAATTGGAGGCCAAAGTCACTATGCTTCACATGTACCCCACGACAGACACCCCCAAAAGGGGTGCCAAGTGTAGAATGCAATATTAGGTAGTTTTGTGGCTTAGAAAATACTTTGATTAAATGAGAGAATTGAATTCAACAACTACCTCACATTTCTTCAAAAGCATTTCTAACTTACTTTAAGTTTTCATATGAGTAGAAAAATTCTTTATATCCACATGAGGTGGTAGGATGTAGAACAATCCATGTGGGATAATGTAAATTAGAATGAGTAGGAGTTCAACCGCACATAGTTAAGTCAAAAGTAGAAATTGTACTTTCAGAGAAGAAGTTTGAAAATGTCAAAAAAAATTCCCTTCCAAACCCTCTCTCAAATTTGTCCATAACTTTTGATTGGAGGTTCTAAATCTCAAATGGATTTTTGGAGATGAAATTTAGCTTCATTTAACAACTTTTTTTAGTTTAAAGTATTTTGAAAAAAAAATTATACTATACCTAAATGTGGTTTGAATTTCTACTTCAAACACAATTCCTACTTTTGACTTTAACTATGAGCGGTTGAATTCCTATTCATTTTAATTTACATTATCCCACATAGGTTGTTCTACATCCTACTATTGCATATGCATATAACAAGCTTCTTCCAATCCTATGGAACTCAAGCTAAGTTGAAAATGCTTTTCCTTCTATTTCTTTATACAAGTAAAGAAAACATTGTTGAAGTAGAAAATGCTTTATTTCAATTTATTTGTTGTAGTAAAAGAAAATTTATTATAGTAGAAAAGTTTTTCATCATATTTGAGTGCCAGTGGGGTTGGTATCTCGAAGTTTGTGGGAAGAGATAAGGTAGTATGCTCTTAAAGCGACCATTTAACCCTTTAACGACCAGGTCGATGACAGGTTACGAGAAAGTGTCAAATTGACACAATTTCATTAGAGCAAGCCCCCCAAGCTACGGAGAGACAGTGACTAGGCCTGTGAGGCCAACTTCAGAGTAGAAATTGCTTCGAGTTTTAAAATCAAATTGTGATGATTTTAAAAATTGCTAAGTTCTAACAAATCTCAACCTTTAACATGGCTAAAAAAATCTAACTTCAAACGCATTGAAGTGTTTCTTCCCATTGTGTTCAATACAATAGAGGATGAAGATAGCAAACTTGCTTTGCTTACTTTGGGAAGAGAATCTCTCTATATACACATGGGGGTGGTAGGAGGAGGAACAACCCATGTGGGATAAGTCACTTAGAATGAGAAGGAACTTCACCCTGAATGAATAGTGAAGCTCCTTCTCATTCTAAGTGACTTATCCCACATGGATTGTTCCTCCTCCTACCACCCCCATGTGTAAGGTAAACCAGCCTATAACAGGCCAATTGTTTAATGCAGACATCTACATAACCACCCCCCATTACAGTCCATTTCAGATTTTTGCTTCTACAATTTAATTAAGTTGGTTAGTGGTCCACATTAGTGCATTAGGTGATTGTGATAGAATTAGTAATGACTGTCATAGGACACTTACACATTGTGAGTGTAAACCCATCATAAAGAGGTTTTTTTTATTCCTTTGTGTGATGGCCATATTAAAAATTCTTGTGGTTGTGTTAGGAAATCTGAAGACTGCATTAGGTGGTAAGATGACCATCATGAAGACATATTTTATTGATTATAGATAGTCTACAGACTGTTTTGGAAAAATACTTAAAAAATTCATAACAAATTCCTACTTTGTCCAAAAACTAAAAATTTTAACTGCTTCTTTCATTTCTCAAAGTTGTCTCTGCTAGAAAAAAATCTGATTTTATTTTGCTAATGGCAACATACCAAATCAGTCATTCTGCCTGTCATAGGCTGGTTTACCTTATATAGAGAGATTTTCTTCCCTCCTGAGACACTCAACTCCTATTGAGATTACTTCGGAAGCATACTTCTATAGCTTTTGGATTTTTCATTGATTAAATGTAAAATTTTACATATGAGTTTTCAAGCAAGGAGACCATGCTAGAAGATTAAATGTAAAAAAATTTACATTTAATTCATTCAGATCTTCCTAGCATTAGTCGCATAGCTTCTAAATACATTGAAAATTTGATTTGAATAAATTATTCATCAAATGTCAAGTTTGATGAAATATCCACAAGCCAAGCCCCCACTTGACGTCCCTGTTTGAGGAGTCAGTTGTGGGCTTGCTCTTAATAGCCAGTCTGCTATTGATGAAAATCTGTCAGTTTGAGTAATCAGTCATCGACCTGGTCGTTAAAGGGTTAAGGGCTGGTCCGCCTTTTCCACAGGCTTTCGTAGACAAAAATATTTTTAGATCATTTTTCAGAGAAAGAAAAATAGATGTGGAACCTAACACAATTGGTTTTGTATTTTTCCAATCATTTTTGAATTACTTATAAAGTTTCAAAGTTTCAAGACATAGGCACCTATTTGTGAACATAGGTCTTCCAAAATCAGTCCACTTGCAACTTGTAAAGAGATGTGCGAAAATCAAAGACAATGATTGGCTCTTGCAATAGAAAAAAAGTTTTTCCTCAATGCATTCAATTGCTAAACTGGTCCATTTAAGGACCACCCCATCTCCATTCTCCACCTAAAAATAGGAGCAGTTTGAAGAAGATGGGCGCTTTTAGAGCACACTACCTTAGTCAAACTACATAATGAGTGATGCAAGGGGCTCGCCATTTGTCCGGGCATTTGGCCAATTTTTGGCCTTCTCCGTGCTTATTGAGGGATAAGCTTAACAACCAGGGCTCACCCACTTTCCAGCTCAACTGTCCTTGGCGCCCCACCATGGGGATGCTCTTAGTTTCCACATCGTCATTAACCCTAGAAAGGCCTTTGGGGTCCCTCTATACAACCCATATTTAGCCATATAACTCTTCAATTGTGGTTTATTATATGAATTGTGATACATTGTTATTAATGTAATAATTAATTTACATTGTATTGAACAATATTTGGTCAATGTTTTTTTGGTCAAATACCACCATATTCATACTATATGGCCGGTGCAAGCTTCAATCAATAGCAAATATTGTACTGGCTAATGCTTCCAATTGCAAGCTCTTTTTTTTTTAATTCTTGGTTGGTTTTCATTTTATAAAATATTGTAAGCATCCTTTTCCTTGTGCTCTCTACATTCCTTTTTTTTTTTAATAAAGAATGATGTTCTTTTAGAAAATAATCTGCACAAAAAATATTAATAGTGAATGGGTGACACAAAAGTTTGGTCATATGATGCCTTCACATTAAATTCTTCCTAGATTATATTATTGTTACTTAATGGGGTGTTTTTTTATATGAAAGATGTGTGTATGCATGTTTCCTACATATTTATCCAATCAAAGTTTAAAAATTCATCACCAAGTGTTTTTAATAAAATATTAAGTAAAACCATTAAAATTGACTTAAAAAATTTACCAAAAATAAAATTTTGCTTTCTTGAAACTGAAATTTGGTATGCTTGATTGGGATTGTGCAAATAGGCAATGATAATTATGCTTACCAAAATCTACCAATTATGCTACACATTATTAAAAAAAAATGAATGCTCCAAATTGGCAATTTGTAAATGAAGTAGACCTTATTGTACAATTGGGTTCAATACTCTTACAAACTACCTTTTGTGGAAAGCAAGAAAATTTGCATGATATAGAATACTGAGTTGGCATTTATTATCTTGCATAATTAACATTCAATTCTTAGGCAATCCCAATCAAGCATACCAAATTTGGGTTTCAAGAAAACAAAACTCTATTTTTGGTGAATTATTTCATCTAGTATTCATGATAATTGATTGAAAAAAATCCATGATGAATTTTTTAATTTGATTGCATAGATATGATTGTAGAAATCATCTATACACACATTTTTTCTAACTTCAACGAACAGTTGCAAAAAAAATTCAAAATTTCCTAGCTATAGAGATTTCAATGTAGGAGTGACAATGTCCAAATTTTGTTAGAAATACATCTTCATATTTTAACTAGATTATGGCAAAGTAATTATATCTTCATGTTCAAATGTACAAAATTAATTACCATGTGAGGTTCAAATAACAAAAAATTTATAGAAAGAATTCTGAATCTTTTTGCAATTGTTTGTTGAAGAAAAGATGTGTGTATGGATGTTTCTTACATATCTATGCAATCAAATTTTAAAAATTCATCACCAATGTTTTTCAATCAATTATCATGAATGTTAAATGAAATAATTTACCAAAAATAGAGTTTGGATTTTATGAAACTCAAATTTGGTATACTTGATTGGGATTACATAAGAACTGTCATGAATGTTAATTATGCAAGATGAAATATGCCAATTATATTCTTTATTATGCAAAAAAATGTTGAATGGCACACCCGATGGCACAATAGGCAATTTGTAAGATTATTAGACCTAATTGTACATTTGTCACTTGTACATTTGTCCCTAGTGGTGTACATTTGCCACACACACGGAGGAAAAAACTTAGGCATCATTATCACAAAAATTGAACTTCGAAGGTCTCTCCAGTTTCCCTTCATGAATCAGTGCATTTATTATAAGGTTAACCCACTACTTGGATATTGGAAAAAAAGACATCTTAGAAAATTATGTAATAATAGGGTCCCTTGAACTTTATCCACACAAATAATATGCTATTGAAAAATATATCTCATTAATCCCTAAAGGATCAAATGACCATTGAATGTATGCAAGTGATCTTGGGTAGGTGTGTATGAAGTAGTTTTTTAAATGATGTTCTTTAAATTTTGATACAAGATGTAAACATGTCCCCCTTAGTGGAAATATAATATTTTTTCCAATCAGGTGATGAGATCACAATTTATGTTGCCTGGAACCCTTGGAACAACCTAGGTAGCTTTGAATAACATGTCCAAAACTCCTTCAATCATTTTGAGGTTTGGCAAGTATGTAACTAACATGATACAAGATGCAAATGTATATTGTAGTGTAATAACATGACATGTATAGTGCAAAAATATCACTTTAGGAGGAGTTAAAGTTTCTTGGCCCTGTCGAGCGATATCAAAAAAGAAAAAAAGAAAAAAAATCTTCTAACTTCAAACATTGTAATCTTTCAATCTGTGTGGTCAACGTTTTTGAATGTCTTTTCTTCCACACATTCCATAATAGTTTGGTACAAATTTGTATGGTTGAATTTTGAAAAAAATTAAAATTAGAAATCATTTTTTTCTCACTACCGTGAAAAATGGGATTTTTTCACAACTGTTGTGCCAAAAAATGTGCCTCCGTCCTATCAGTGGTTATTTCATGCAATGTCATTATTTACATCAGAGTGGCACCTAAGCCTACAAAGACTCAGTGTCTCTGTTGAAGCCCAAGCCGCTACTCACGTCTTACGGTTAGTAGTACTTGGCTTTCGTTTTATCTCACATTTGATGAAAAGCCATTGCCACAGGAAGATTTCGTGGCATTAGCCCCTGGGGCTAAAGTTTTGGAGGGGTCTAAACTGCCCCACTTTAGACCCCAAGGCTTAAGCCCGCATGAACTTTAGCCGGGCCAAGGTGGGACATTTTGGGGTCTAAAGTAGTGTGAAAAAAAAAAATCTGAGATTTTTCAAACACTTTGTACAAGGGGGCTAAAGTGGGGGCTATTCCTCAAAGGATTAGCCCCGGTTAACCCCTAAAGGACCAAACACCGTTTTTTGACAACATAGCATTTTGGGGCAGCTCACCATGAATGGAATTTTTATTTTTTTTCTTTGAAATTTTCATACAAGATGTGCTCGAGGAGTAGCTTTAGGGCCCAACAATTTTCATAACTTTTGACCACATGGTTAAAAAGTTATGGTATGATATGTAGTTTTCATTGTTCGGCGGGCAGCCCGGGCAGCAAAAAAAACTTCTTTAAAAATCATTTTCTAGAAAAATAAAAATTTGAAATTGGTTCTCTAGATTTATGTGCTCAAGGAAAGCTTTGAATCATTCCACTTTGATTTATGAGATGAAAGTTATGAGGAATTTTAGTTGTGGGTAGTTTGCGGGTAGTTATGGAATCTCTACTCTAAAATAAACTTTGAAGTCCTTTATTTAACTCAATTTTCAATATTTTTGGTAAAAAATTTAAACACAAGGTGTAGATTGTTTATTACAACATTATAATCGTTTGGATTGGCATTTTTCAATTCCATAATTAAATCCTTAACAATTTAGTATTTTGAATCATTTTCTACTTCTTTCTACTTACTATTTTTTTCCTATATGTTGTACAATTCTAAATGATCTGAAAATTTTCAAGCATGTAGCTAACTTTCTTTGAAGAATGAATCCAAAGAGTTACCACCATTTTGGACATTTTTTCATACAAATGTGACCATGTGAAGTGCAGCTGCCCGGTTTTTCGCAGGGACAAAAAAAGGGTTTTTATCACTTCAAATGCTAATATCTTGCAATCTACACGGTGGAAATTTCTGAAATTTTTTCCACATCTTCTCAAACTAGTTTACTACAAGATCATACGGTTACATGTGTCCAAAAATGTTTTGTTTTCCAAAATTTGGTACTTGTACTAGAAATGGCAGTTTGGGAGCGTTTTTTGTGAAAACATAGTCAAAAAACTTTAGGGGTTAACGTCACTAAATCTTCCTGTGTGCAAGGATCACGCACCTTCAGTTTCTCAACAATGGATTGCTAGACTACTCCAGTTGAACCTCCAGATATGAAATGGAAATATGAAATGCGCGCAAATCATGAGTGACATCCTTAATATTTGCAAATTAAATTTCTGTCTCCCACTCGATCAAATGACTCACTCGATCACACCAAGACTGACAGAATGGAATGGGCAGACAGACAGGAATGCGCGGCTGCATGCATCCCTCTGCCCTCGCTCGCTCGGTCTGTAACTTAACGTAGTTCCGTGTGAAAGATGGCCATGGTACGTACGTCACTGATCGACAGCACGGTGGACATCGATCGCAATACTACGAAGACCTCCAGTTAGCAACACAACAACTGAAGGTCAAAAATTCCATTCCTGCAGCAGATCGAGTGGACAAAGAGACCAAGCTAGCTACGAACTGGATATCGACGATCGATCGATACAAATCATCCGGACTGGAACACCGCAACTTTACTTAACTGCTGGAAAAACTAAACTAGCTCGGCAGTCAATCGATATCGATCGGAAGGTGCTCCTGCGTTCATCGATCAACCTCCATTTCATACTGGAAACGTACAACTGAGATAACCATTTCACTTGCAAAAGGGATCGTTAAGTTACAGTGGTCATGAAGTGAAATGGGAATCCGCTACAATCATGGATAGTCCCTCCTCCATCCCATGTTAACTTACTAGTCCTTTGGTAGTAAGGAAAGTATTGAAGATTTGGCAATGGTTTTTATGTTACGATTAAATGATTCTATAGTGATTGTACAGTGTGTCCTAACAAGTGCAAAAAAAGTGGATTAACTGCAATCAAAGAAAGAGCATAAATAGGAAAAGTTTGCAATGGATGCAAAGTGCCACAGATAAATAAAAGATAGGGTTTATAGAAAAGGAAGATTCCTTGTGCAACCTCTCCATGTGTTTGGACATGCACAAACAAGGCTTGGAATTCTATGAATTCAATGAAAAGTTCAACGTCTTTTGGTCTTTGACCAAGTCAACTTCAAATTGATGTATAAAATAATTTTTAATTAAATAATTTTTATTTTTATTCATAAAGTGGATTATAAATTAGACTTCTTGTGCTTTATTTTAATTGTTAATGTCAAAAACAAAAAAAATCATCTTCAACTATGGTCAACTTCATTAAAAGGGCGGGATTAATGTATTATTGAACATTGACACTTTTACAATTTAGACCGGTTGTTCTGAACTCTATACCTATCCTAGATGGTCAAAATGTCACATTGTTGAAATGGCGCAATAATACCACCATTTTAATGAAATTGACCATAACCCTAAAATCAAGTTTAAAGTACATTGTTAAAGAGGACAAGTAATTTGGGACAAATGGACTAGTATTATGGAATGAAGGGAATAGAACAAAAGTGGAATATGACTTTTACATAATTTCATACTATAAATTCAAGCTTTCTACTTACTATTTTCACCTTGCAAGGACACTGCAAACCCCAAGTGGTGAAGGCCAAGGTGAACTGACCCCCTTGCTTGTCCCCTTTGGAAAACCCTGAATTTTTTTGTTTTCCATGCATGATTTTCTTGCAAATTCTAAATTCATATTTGCAATCAGAGGCCCCAAATTAGCTAGGGGGGCTATAGAAAATAGACTTTACACAGCACAAAATAGGGGACTTTTTTTATATGCACCCCTGGACGGACTTTGGCAGGACAAGTGAGGGGACCAGTTCACCCCGGCCGTGGTGAATGGCTAACTTTCCAATTCATTGTAGCAATGAAGAATGCACCAAAAATGAGATTGTTTCTACCTTGGTGAAAGGTCTCATCCTTTTAGAGTTAAAAACCAACAATTTAGGCTAAATTTCAAGAATCTACCAAAACTTACTGAAACTGGCATATTTGTCCTGGGTAAAACAAAAGCCACCTCATACCAGCAAATCGATATCATGAGCACGAGGAACAATTACTAGAAAATTAAACTAACACTGATCTCCTATCTTGCTACAGTTCCTATATAAAAACATTAGAAATGAATTAAAATTTAATTTCAGGAAGTCGTGGAACACGAGAACGCAACAGTCAGAGCATCATTAATAGATTACATGAAAGAGAATCCAATTCCAAAAAAGAACCAATAACAGAGGATTTTACAAAAGTAGATACAGTATCGTAATTAAAAGTTTAAAAAACAAAAAGCAAAAAGTTCGCATAGAGAGGTGAATCACAAACTGTTGGATCATTGACTAAGTCAGAATAGGCAAGCGTTGCACAAGCACTGCTCCTGATCGTCGTTCCTGATGCGTCTCACGATCACTGAACTCCACTCCATCCACGATAACCAGCAGCTTGTTAAGCTTCTAAAACGAAATTTGCAAAAAAAAAAGCCACTACTGCACCAATACCTGCCATGTGTATCTCAAATTCGTCACATAGAGCAATTTCTAATGAAGCTGAAAGCTCTCTAAAAAAACAAAAAACTCTCTAGACTTAATGAAGTTATCGAGAGGATCAACAGTCAAAGGTACACGTGCTTCACGTAGTCTCAAGGTGTGCTAACTGAATAAGTCAAGCGACTCTGAGCGACTCCAGGCGAACCAAAATGAAGCCAAAAACACAGTGATTCCTGGAAACAAAAAGTAATTGATAAAAAGCAAGCCAAGTCCCCCCAAAGAATCACTCCAAAGCATACCGAAACATACAGCAATGCAGGTTTGAAAGAAAAACAAGAAAAAACAACTCGAGCATTCCCACATTACGTCGTCCGAAGCTCTCTCGCATATAAAAAGAACATCTTCCGAGACGCGATTGCGGTTTAGGCTCACCACGGTCTCGTTGTTGAGCGCCTGCAGCACGTCAATGTCTCCGCCCGCTTTGCCGAAGTCCACGCCGGCGCCAGATAGGTCTCATTGCACAAAGTGTAACAGTACAGCAATAAAGTTTTTATAGAGCAATAAAGTTTTTATACATTTGATGGACATGGATCCCGCGTATCCTCTGTCTCAACCGCAAAAGGATTTGACACTATCAATCATGAATACCAGCTGCTTAAAATAGCTATTCTACAACTTCAACTATTTGAAAGTCCAAACACACAATGAGGTGGTGGAGAACAGAAACTAACAACCAAAGAGCACAAAAACCTAGATTGCCAGGTGGGAGATCTCATGCTCCCTCTCATGAACTGCCAAGCCCCGGTGGTTCCCATGCTGCGGCCTGCCGGTTCGGTTGTTCCACCGTGGAGTGGTGAAGCAGGAGCTTCCATTGCTGCTCGACCTTGAATACCCCACCATGGGGCTAGCAGAAGAGAGCCTGTGAGGAGTATCGTCCTGAGAATCAGTAGCCACTTCCAGGTCCTTGGCTTTAATAGAAACCATGAGGGGACTTTTCTTCGGGGTTCTAGGGATGGGAGAGGATTTCCACCATGCGCTCTTCTTCGAAGTCAGCACTGGAGTTAGCGGTTGCAAAGGACGATTCTCCCTTGCCTTGTTCACAGGCACTGAAGACGTTGATTTCCTCCTTTCCTGATATGGACTGACGGGAGCAGCCGGGACCACCTCCACAACAGCCTTCCGCCTTTTATCCTCCTTGGGATAGGTAGCCACCGACTTGAAGGAAGCAAACCACTTCCACGGAGACTTCATGGGAGACTTCATAGGAGACTTCCCAAGAGAGTATTGATCATATCCTTTGCCTTCCTCATACACTCCCATCTTCCTACCATGCGCGTCAGACTTGCTTGCCCTCCAGGCCGCATTGAAATTTTCACCGTTGATCACATGCCTAGTGAAGGGGCTGCCACGGCTGCTGGTGGAGGATCTTCGGGAATCCATGGATTCAATGTCAAAGAGAGATGCGCCTGAATATCTAGCAGGGGTGACTTGGTCTTTGTACCTCGAAGGGGTGGTTTGCTCCCATTGTGATGAAACCGAGAACCGATGCGGTGTAGTCTGCTCAAGAGTAGATGATACTGAAAATCGAGCTGGCGTGAACATCTGGTCGTGAGCAGGGGCTCCAGAGTCCTCAAGCTTTGTCCTCGATGAGCTTGTCTCCGTTTTCTTCTTTGATTTCCAAAGCACGCTCAGGGTTCGAAACCCAACCATTTTCGTCATGGCTGATCCCCATGACTTGGGTTTACGTCTGCCACTTGAGGATTGGAGTTTCCTCTTGTTGCGGTTCGATTCTACTACGCCAGGAGGCGCGTGGTGCTGGGCAGCCCCTTCGTCTTGCCCTCCAGAACCGCTGTCTTCCGATGTGCTGACCTCCCCCTGCATGTCGGCACCATCAAGGTTTAGGTCGGTGGGCTCATCGGGGACGTAGGGTTGTTGTTGCGGATTGACTACAGCGCCCACGGTGTTCCTGTTCACTCCCGGGTAGAACAAATCCGAATTATCGCCTGCTAATGCGCCTCCACGGTTGCTCCCGTCTTCGTCGTATTGGACGAGGATGAACTGCGCTCTTCGAGAGCCTGCGGGCAAGCTGGATGATGGCATGCTCGGGGGGAAAATCTCCAGATCGATGGAGTCGTCCTCTTCATCTTGGTAGACTGCGAGCCGTGAAAGGGACTCGCGGAGACAGTGTGCGCATACGCCGACGTTGTCGGCGCTTGGATGCCACTTGCAACCAAGCACCGTCATTGTGACTCAACCTTTAGAGCTCGACTAATTGAAAGAAACGACACGGATTCACAGACCGCTCAGGAAAGCCTTTTGATGGGATATATCTTGATAGTAATTAGCTCCTCGTCCGGCCTTCTCTACATGAGCTTCAACCCACTGCTTTTCACCGACACCAAATCTGCACAAAGTTCGAAGTCAGATTAATGGAACACAATCCAAAACGTAGAAAATCCGTTTCTAAGAAAGCAGGATATACTACTATGAGTACCGAAATTACTTTCATCTTTCAGAATCTCCAACTTTTGCTCCCCAAGCTCTAAACTAACGTGCAATTCCAAAGTACATGCAACAGAAGCGACAACGGCATCGACATAGCACGAAGCAAACCAGCAAATTCGATACAGTTCTAGATCACGGCCATTTCTAGGGTTTGACGACAGAAGTAACCACAGCGTCGGCGATGCGAATGACTCGAACATCGCTTCTGATTCTAGAAACAGCTCACATTGTTAGAAGACCGTCGCTAGAGCCCTAAAAGACAAAACCTCGTCCTCTAAAACTTATGAAAGATAAGACAGCGAAAAAGACGAACCTCATCCGCTCCGTCGAATGCGGTCTTGAACCCGAACTGGCGGGTGAGATGTACTTCCTTAGAGACGGAGTCCACCACCTTCTCCATGGTGTGAGCTGCTCTCCCGCTCTCACTCAAGTTCATGCCCGAATCCAACTGCAATCACGACCACCCGCTGTCAACACGCACCCCCACATGACAAACCAGACACCATTACCCCCATATCCGCCTCAGTACGAGGTCTCGCTGCTACAGATTTGCGAGAGAATGAAGCTCACCATGCACTTCTAATCCGAAAGAAACCCCAGAAATGAGGTTGCAAGGGCCTCTGACAAGACGCTCATAAGTTTCTGACAAGACGCTCCTAACCTCAGAACCCTAAACAAACCGTCTAGCGCGAGACTAAACAAACCCTTGACGGCTTCTTGTGTAAGAGAGAGGAGAGAGAGGGAGGCTAACCCATTGCAGAAGCAAATCGAACCTTGGAGGCCAAGAGAAGGTGCTGCAACTGAAGGAGCGTCACCGTCTTCAGGATCTCCACCATAGCTCGCAGGGAAGAAATGCGAAGAACGCGAGACGGGGACGAATCGAGGCGAAGATGAAAAGCAACAGAGAGCTCGGATGGAACTGACTTCACTGTGTGCAAATCGGATGATATACGGATGCATTTCATCCTCTGTGCGCAGTGGGTGTGATCCGTTGGGGGGTGCTCCCATTTAGGACCCAGCCAGGCAGCTGGATCCCTCTAGAGTAGTAAGTTACGCGACTAGCGGTTTAGGGTGGGTGGATGGCGCATGTGGTTCCTAGGATCATTGATCACCCGTGCAATCTTGGATCTGGTAGATGCTCCGACTTTCTCTTTCAAGGGGGGCTGCCCGATCCTGTGGCAGAACCGCAGAAGCACCTTGCCCAGGTCATGCCTGATGGATGGTATCTGGTGGATGGTGGACATGATGGACATGATGGGCATGATGGGCATGATGGGGCATGGGGGCAGGACTATTAATAGGGAATAGTAGGTTAGATTCTAGTGCCAAGCATGCAATCTTAGATCTGGTAGATGCTGTGATTGCTTTACTTTCTGTTCCACCGGGCTGCTGCCCGACTTCTGGTGTCAGAGTCCCGGATTAGCACGTTCCAAGCGAAGAGCGGGCCTCTTATAGCATGCGCAGGGGCTTTTGACTTTTCGAGGATTAGGGAGAACCAGCCCGTATGCTCTGCCCCAAATGAAAACGCTAAATATTTCTACAGAGGCGAAACCCTCCTTCGTTCCCGAGAAAACTTTTTATTTGCCACACATTTGGAATCTGGGGCCCCAAATTAGCTAGGAAAGGTGTAGTAGATAAATCAATCAAGCACAAAATAGGGGGTATTTTATTTTACATACAACCTTCAAATGACTTCAAGGGGACAAGCAAGGGGTTGGTTCATCATGGAAGGACAAAAGAAAAGCTAATCTTATTTGGTGAAGTGAACAATGGATTTTTGGTTCGGGTTGTTTTTCCTCTCCATAACATTCAAGAGCCGATGCCTTTGCCTCTCTGAAGTCTTCATCCATGAAATGCATCCAGGTACCTGCTAGTGGATTCAATTGTTGTAACTTATTTCAAGGGAACAGAGTTGAACTCAGCTCCTTACACACTGACATATTCCAACGTGTGGCTTATTAGCTAATGTGGGGTGTGGAATATACCACATCATTCCTTCAGAGGCAAGGCAGCTGCTCTCACAGCTCATGAATGTTATGTCCCAAGTTCACTACTGCAATAGAAATATATTTTGCGTGGACTAGGAAAATGACTATGAGAAAACTCACAGGTAGTCAAATTTGTCGTGGGGTCTTCTCATGAATCATGTCCACACTCTACAAAGACCATATTTCTACTGGGGTTGTGGGAACTTTCAAAACAACTTGGCGTGGGTTGCACCGTCAGTGTGTCTCTCTTCATTGCCATGAATTTTTCATTTTATGTGAAGGAAAAATAAAATAAAAAATAAAAAATAAAAAACGGTTAGTTAAAACGAAGTGGCCTTCATTCAGTAGGGAGGGTTCTCTCTTATTTTTGTTCCGTTTAATCCCCCATCACTTTCCCTCCACTGAAGCCAAAAGAAAAAGCGGAAAACAACAGTCCTGAGTGGACCCATTCATCCCCTCCAAATAGGGCAAGGAAGACCTTGTTCCGATTTGCACTGACAACCAACAAGAGGAGCACGAGGGGGAGCTTCTAAACTTCGAAAAAACAACGTCAGAAGGGCCGGGAAAGGCGAATGAGCGCCTCTTGGGGCAGCCTCGAATCCCCCTAAACTGGGTTTGCCGATGGCCCTAGCTTGGGGCCACTGCAGGGAAGGGAAGGTAGGTGGGGCCCTAATAATAAGCAAGAGGTTCAAGGCACGGGCGGCCTGTTGGCAGGGCCATTTAAGATACGTGCACCCACAATCATCAGTGCCTCAAAAGTAACACCTACATTACATCTAAAAAAATTCGACACGAAATTGAGAGAAGGTGGGAAACAAAACGAACTAGAACCGTCAAAATAAGCAATTCAGCATAGTTGGAGGCACTTTGTTTTAGAAAAAAAAAAAATATATTTTGGAAGTAGTAACAATTAAAAACCATTAATTTTCAAAACAACAGTTAGAATTTTCAGAGATGACATATGATTTCTATGAATTTTCATAGTGAAAGCATTCTAGGCCACTGAAACTGTCATATAGCTTAGTTCTAAATCTGAAATCTGGAGAAATCAATCTATGGCAAGTAAGCATGGGAACAGTTAACCCCTAAATTTTTTTTACTATGTTTTCACCAAAATGCTCAGAAATAGCCATTTCTAGTACAAATACCAATTTTAGAAAAAACAACTTTTGGACACAAATAATTATAGAATCTTCTAGTACTCTTGATTAAGAAGATGTGGAAAAAATTTCATAAACTTCTACCTTGTAGATTGCTCGGTAGATTGCAAGATATTAGCATTTGAAGTGACAAAAATCTTTTCGAGGGTCTCATGAAACATTACAAAATCTTTTTTTTTTGAAAAAAAATAACTTTTTTTTTTTTTTCCCGAAAAAAAAAATTGAAAAGTGACGTCACGCTGATGTGGCGCTGACGTCAGCGCTGGCGTGGAACTTCGACCACGTCAGAATTTCAGTTTCTGAATTTTTATTTTGGAAAAAAAACTCCGTAGTATCACTACGGGGTCCAGGCTTAACGGCCTTCCGGAGGCCTCATATTTTTTGTAATGTCCCAAGCAGTTGCACTTCACAAGGTCACATTTGTATGGAAAAATGTCCAAAATGGTAGTGTTTTTTTAGATTCATTCTTCAAGGCAAGTTGGCTATATGCTTGAAAATTTTTAAATCATTTAGAATTGTGCAACATATGGGAAAAAAATAGTAAGTAGAAGAAGTAGCCAATGATTCAAAATACAAAATTATTAACAATTTATTTGTAGAATTGAAAAATGCTAATCTAATGGTTGTAATGTTGTAATAAACAATCTACATCTAATGTGTTTTATTTTTTCCAAAAATATTATAAATTGAGTTAAATAAAGGGCTACAAAGTTTGTTTTAGAATAAAGATTCTATAACTATCCACAAACTACCCACAAACTACCCGCAAACTAGAACTTCTCGTAACTTTCATTAAATCAATCAAAATGGAATGATTTAAAGCTTTCCAAATATAAAAAAATCTAGAGAATCAATTTTAAGTTTTTACTTCTTAATAAAATGATTTTTAAAGAAGTTTTTGGATACTATTGAAGAACATAGAAACCAAGTGCAATAAAATACAAGGTCCATTATATCAATTTTGAGTAAAATTCGTAAGAAAAATACATGTTATGTAAGTTGCTTCAAGAGTAAAAGGCATGATTGTAAGTAATATAGTCTAGCCAAAAAATCTTGAAATCATGTAACTAGTGCATCTAAAATAGTATGGCAAAAAAAATCTTAGTAGTGAGTAAATATAGTAGGATGCTAAGGTGTCACTAGATCTCAATTATGGGACATGAATGAAAAACGGTTTTTTTCTATCCAAAGTGTGGAGATGAAGAACAAATTGTAACAAGCTGCAAATCGCATACGTGATATCCAAATTACTAGTTCATTTTGTGTGATTCTTAGGTTCTAATGTGCGGTTTAGGCTTCTAGGCATGGAAAATAAACAATCATTGCACATTTAAGTTTTTTTTGCTTACCTCATTGTTTCATTTTTGGCTTTCTAATTCCTGCTAGGCATCAAGGTGTGGAGGCATTATGAAGATTTGTTTTTGTTGTGCGCATACTGGTTTCCATTCATGGTCTCCACAAACCCTTTTTATTGATAGTGCGTACGTTCAAAGGTCGGGGTGGGACGACTTGTTTCCCCAAACCCTCAGTGCTTTGCTCCCAATGAGTCTTGTTGATTTTGATGCCGCCCGTCAAACTTATAGGAGCTAGAAAAATGCGCTAGACGGCAGACGGTGGAGGGCGCAGCATACCACCTTGCTCGCTAAAAGATTTCTCTAGCACCAAAGCCTTATTAGTGTTTACTAGAGAAAATGATGAAGCCCCTCTTCCAACAAAATTACAAAGTTTTTGCAAATTCATGGGCGTTGTTGACTCCAATGGATGACCTACGTCTCCGTCTAGCTAATGCGGTTGGATCAGATGTCGGAGGTGTAGTTGAGAGAGTTGTGTGACATCCTCAGCGCCTTTGGAAACAAAAAAAATCGAAGTGCCTACTAGAGCAAAAGTATCAGAGTTATTGTCAATTTGGGGTTTGCCAAATCACAAGGGAATGGATTGGTTAGTTCTTCAAATGGCTCAAACTTTGTCATTTCAATTCACATTCTGGGTGTTTTGGTCACCCTATTCCTATCTTCAATGTGCTTTTAGTCCATTACAAAGTTGTGTGAACTCAAAGACAATTCCTTTATGATGGGGACCAAGTTTGAATGTACAACATTTGCCTTCAATTTGAAGTTAAGGTATGTGTTGGATGCAAATACTCTTTGAATTAAGGTTCTTGTTCATTGTCGTAACTCTTGTTGTCGTTGCACTGCCCCTTGAACTTATTTTTGCAAATTCGTAAAGGAACTTGCAATTTTGAGATGCATTTTTTCCTTTTTGTCCATTCCACCAATTCTTTATTGTAGTCTAAGCATGTTCACTAGTAGAAAATTTGTGACCGAATCAACAAAAAATGAACAAGAAAGTGTTGATTCGATATGTTAATTTCATGTTGATTTGGACACTATCCAATAAAAACTTCTTAAATTTTTTGTTGATTTGATCAACTATAAAAAGGAAAAAAATAATACATATTCAAATTGTCCAATTACATGGCTCCATGTGGCACTGCCACCTATGCATATTAAAAATGCCACGCAGGCCTACCACCTAGGTCACCCACTACGTGGGCGCTTGAGGGCATGGGGGGTTTGAACCCCCCACCTCCCAAATGGGAGGCCATGAACTTGGGCACTATACCATGCACAAATCCGCTTGACTGTATAAGGAGTAAAAATTTATTAGTATAGTTTTTGCAATTTGTTTTTCAATTACTTTGTTAGTTAAGCAGACTTCAGAGGCCATTTTTGCATAGTAAAACAACTTTTGTCAAAAAACTTTGAACTAAGAAAAGTTGTAAGATGAACCTACTTTTCATCTTCAAAAATTCGTTTGCAATTTCAAGTCTCCAATCAAAAGTTATGGACAAAATTCAGAGAGGATGTTCAAAAATGACAAAGAAAAAGTTGATTCCAACCCCTCTCTGAATTTTGTCCATTACTTTTGATTAGAGACTCTAAATTTCAAAATTATTTTTGGAGATGAAATTTAGATTAATTTTACAACTTTTCTTAGTTCAAAGTTTCTTGAAAAAAATTGCTTTACTATGCCAAAATGGCCTCTGAAGTTTGCTGATTTTAAAGAACATTGAATTGTGAATGATTAAGTTTTGAAAAAAATTTCAATTGTACATAGAATTTCAACCATGGTCATTTCAACCATGGTCATTTCAACCATGGTCATTTAAACATTGTCCAAATGTTGAAAATTTACTTGAAAATTTTTAAAGTCAAAATGGACAAAAAATTGTTGATCTTTTTGTTGACTTGGACATTGTACTATTTGAATCAACAAAAATTTGGTGAACATTTTGTTAACTTGTGCCGAATCAACTAAAAATTGTGAAAACAGTCGATATAGTACCCAAATCAACAAAAACTTGGTGATTTTTTGTTGATTTGGACACCATTTTCTAGTAGTGGTTGCAAGTGCATGGGGAATTTGTGGTTGACTCTACTGTACAACAACAAAGGTATTATACTAGTAGAAAATCAGGCCCAATCTATTGTTTTGGTCGCGTTGATCATCAACAAATTTTAGTTAATCAACAAAAATTTGTTGATGATCAACGCGACCAAAACAACAAGTTGGGCCTGATTTTCTACTAGTGTTGGAACAATTTAGATTAAGTCTGTTATTTTGATGTCTACACTTATAGGATGCATGACCTTGTGGATATAGAATTTGAGGATTGTGATGAATCCTCCTCTGTGTTTTTGAGGGTGTTTGCAAGAAAGACCGGTCCTATTTTGCGTCACATTTAGAGTGATGGAGTTGTTTTTTGCTATAACTTTTGATGATAGAATCCAATGAACTTGAAATTTTTATTGGAGATTATTAACTTGATTTTAATCATATTTTTTATTTTTTAGAAATTAAAAAAAATCATTTTATATTTAAAAGTCATTTTTTTCTAATTTTTCACACTTTGAAGATTAGGGGGGCTAGTATTAGGGTGTCCAAAATTAATTATGGTCTATTTTCACTTAGGGGGACATGTGCCTACTAAAAAAATCTAAAAATATATTATTTTATGGCCTCGATATTTATTCAAATAGGGCTCCTTTGCAAGTGCATTTCTGAACATAGAAGATAGTTTTGACTTATATTTTTTGGTGAAATGTGATAACTACGTAGTCTTTACAAATGGCCAATTTTAGTGTGTTTTTTCATGATTTTTTCATTATTATTAACCTATATCTAGTTGTATCTATTTTATGGGACAATTTTTTTTTCAAATAATATTTGTATGTACTTGCAAGTAATCATCAATACTAGTAGCTGTTGAATTTTTAGATTAACATCTGAGATTGTTGTGTTTATTAATATTCTTAATACTCATAGTACTAAGCACAAAAACTGCAATTTGGCCAAAACGCTACCAAAATTGTTCAATCTTTCTTGCAATTACCTTTGAACGTAAGAGTACTACTACTATGGTTCTTCTTTTGTTTCCCACTCATATGCAAATAACCCCTATTTGCTTTTGCTTAATTTTTTTGCTTTAGTTTGCCCTTGTTGTTGTTGTGTTTGCATTTATTTTTCTTCTATTGTACATATGATTGCAGCATGCCTTCTATATGTATTTTGTGAGTACTCAATATATTATAGTTATTCAGAGGTCCAAATTGTTGAAGATCATGTACATATTCTTGTAGACTATGTACATTCAGCCCTAGGAGTAGTGTTAGACTCTTAGTTAGACTTAGAGTCTCTTGGATATTGCTTGTAGTAAAAGGCAGCCCATGGTGGTTAGTTATCCCATAATGTATGTGGATAACTAGTGAAAGGCTTCTACCTTATGTTCAACCCACTCATGGGGTTTGGTATCTTCCTACCATCTAAGTAAAGCCTTTCTTCCATTGAAGTACTTTGTAATCTCAATAGGTTATGGGCCCACGCACTTGGAGTTGCGTTTGAGGGAGAAATTCAAATCATTTGGAAGAGATCTTGGAGCTTGGGGGAGCAACTAGCCTTTTGTCACTTTGTCACCTACAAACCATATGGTGTAAGTCAAAAACAAAAACAAACTTTGGAGTGAATTTTTTTTACAAAAGAAGCAAGTGTTTTGTTCTTTTCTTGGACATTTGTTGGCTGGTTTGTGAGGTTTTGAGTACATTTTGGGTATGGGTTTGCTCATGGTAGTAATCAGACCTAGAAAGGGCTGATTTGTGCTCCTATTTTGAGTTTGTGCTTAGAGGTGTACATTGGGAGCCCATTGAGGCTAATTGTGCACTTGGGTGCATTGTGGATTGTGATTTGGCAAATTGCAATCTAGTGAGTGTCTTTTGTGAGCCTTGGAAGCATGTTTTGTTGCTTGAGGCATTTGCCATCCATTGAGGGCTGATTAGTGCCCTTGTGAGTGTGTAAGGCGAATTAGTGGACTTGGTGAATCCAAGAGGGCTGAATTGTGCTTTTGTGAGATTAGGGTCCTTTGGTGTTTTGGTGATCCAACTAGGGTTGTTGGAGACCATTGTTGTCCTTGTGGTGTGAATTGAGAGTAGTAGCTCCATCTAGGGCTGATTTGAAGGCTTGAGCTCCTTGGAGTTGGGAGAAGCATTGTGTGTTTGTTTGCTGATTTGAAGTAGCACTAGCCCATGATGTGCATGTGGTGATTTTGAGCTTCATTAGGGTCTGAATTGGTGTTAGAGGAGTCCTTGCACTTGTAGGAGTGTTTGTGGTCGTTCTTAGGGTGTGAAGGATCTTTGGAGGTGCTTGGAAGGACTGATTGGTGTCATTTCAACCGAATTGGCTTCCAAGTGCTTGTTTGGAGGCTGAATTGAGTTTGTGAACTCTTGGAGACACTTGGGAGGCTGCCAACAAGTGGGAGGTGCTCCATCATGGCATCAAGTGGAGGAGAAGGCGTGCGCATCATTGACAAGTTCAATGGGGAGCACTTTGGCATGTGGAAGTTCAAGATGGAGATGATCTTTGCGGAGAAGGACTTGTGGGAGGTGGTGGATGGGAGTGAGGAGCCCCCAAGTGCAGATGCTGATCCAAACACCAAGAAGGCATTTGAGAGGAAGGAGAAGAAGGCCTTTGCTCTCATTGCCATCAACCTTGTGGATCGGCAAATTGCACACATTCGCCATTGCAAGGGACCAGCCCAAGCATGGACCACCCTTTGCAACATCCATGAGACCAAGAGCCTCTCCAACATCCTCTTTCTTAGGCGGAAGTTCTTCACTAGCAAGATGCAAGAGGAGGATGACTTGTTGGATCATGTCAACAAGATCAAAGCTCTTGCGGATGAGTTGGCTTGTTTGGAGGCACCCGTGACGGATGGAGATATGGTGATGACTTTGTTGGAGAGCTTGCCACCGTCTTATGAGTTCCTCATCACCGCATTGGAGACAAGGCCTATGAAGGAGCTGACCATGGAGTTTGTCACGGCCCGCTTGATGCATGAGGTGACCAAGCGCAAGGAGAATGAGTCCCAAGGAGAGGGATCAGCCCTTGTGTCAAGACATGGCAAAGGAGGCAACACCAAGGAGTTCAAGGAGACAAGGACATGCTTCAAGTGTGGCAAATCAGGCCACATTGCTAGGCATTGCAAGGTCAGCCAAGCCAAAGGCAAGGAGAGTGCACACTAAGCCTCCAAAGAAGAGGAGGAGGAGGATTTTGCCTTTGCCACCCAAGGAGGAGGGGATAAGGCCAACATGTTTACATGGATTGTGGATTCGGGGGCCACTCAACACATGACCAGCCATAGAGATGCCTTCCACACATATCAGCCCATCTCGGGGAAGAAGATTTATTTGGGAGACAATGGCATGGTGGAGGCCCTTGGCATGGGGACCATCATTGTGGAGGTGCAAGTGAAGGGGGAGACCAAGAGGATTCAGATCCATGAGGCACTCCATGTCCCCAAGTTGCATGCCAACTTGCTTTCGGTGAGCAAATTGTCTTTGGGAGGTTTGAAAGTGCATTTTAACAATGTGGGGTGTGTTGTGAGGTCACCAAGTGGAGTCTTGATTGCATCAGCCCCTCGTGAGGGCAACTTGTACCTCCTCCACTTCACCAAGGTGAATGGCACCTCCTTGGCATGTGTTGCCCAAGGATCAGCCCATGGAGACCTTGTGGAGCTTTGGCATAGGAGGCTTGGGCACTTGAATGTGAGGAGCATGAAGAGCCTTCAACACATTGTGAAGGGGCTGAACCTCTCCTCTTGCAAGCATGATTGGAGTTCTATGGTGTGCAAGAGGTGCATTGAGGGCAAGCAAGCAAGGCAGCCCTTCCCCAAGGATGGGGCAACAAGGGCCACCAAGCCATTGGAGCTTGTGCATTCCGATGTGTGCGGGCCAATGAAGACCATCACCATAGGAGGAGCAAGGTATTTTTTGACATTTATTGATGATTTCTCACGCAAGGTGTGGGTGTATATGCTGAAGTGCAAGAGTGAGGTGTTTGGGCGTTTTGAGACTTGGAAGGCCCTTGTGGAGGCCCAATCTGATTGCAAGGTGAAGGTGCTGCGATCGGATACTGGAGGGGAGTATGTGTCCAAGGCCTTTGAGGAGTACTTGAAGGCCCATGGCATTGAGCACCACACATCAGCACCTTACACCCCTCAACAAAACGGCGTGGCGGAGCGTGCAAATTGCACCATTGTGGAGATGGCAAGGTCCATGATTCATGCTCAAGGGCTGAAGTTTGAGCTTTGGGGTGAGGCGGTGTCTACAGCGGTTTATACAAGGAACCGGTGCCCCACACAAGCCTTGACAAGCATGACACCCCAAGAAGCTTGGAGTGGGATTAGGCCCCATGTGTCTCACATGCGGATTTTTGGGTGCATTGCCTATGCCTTGGTTCCAAGTGCCAAGAGGACCAAGTTGGATGCCAAGGGCATCAAGTGTCTTTTCCTTGGTTATTGTGAGGGCACCAAGGCTTATAGGCTGATGTGTGTGGAGAGCAAGAAGATCATCAAGAGTAGAGATGTGACCTTCTTGGAGGATGGAGGTGCTGATCCCAAGCTCTTGGAGATGAGCCCAAGTGGGAGCAATAGAGGACCAGCCCAAAAGGTGGGCACAACTCCAAGAGTGCACCTAGAAGATGAAGATGAAGATGAAGAGCAAGGAGGGGAAGATGAAGACTTGGTGGAGCCCAAGAAGAAGGTGGCCACACCCCAAGTGAAGAGATCAGCAATCCCTTCTCCAAGTACTTCACCAAGGGAGCAAGAGCGTGATCAGCCCTTGGTAGAGCAAGATCAGCCCTTGGAAGAGCAAGATCAGACCATGGAGGAGCCACGTTATCCAACAAGGACCCGCAAGCCCCTTGGAGATTGGTGGCTGAATCACATTCTTCCCCCACAACATGAAGATCAAGCCAATGTGGCTTTCCTTGGAGATCCATCTACACTTGGAGAGGTGCTGAATTGTGAAGATGCAAGCAAGTGGGAGTTGGCCATGCAAGAGGAGTACAAGGCCCTCATTGACAAAGGGACATGGGATCTTGCACCCCTCCCTTCCAAGAGATCAAGTGTGGGTTGTAAGTGGGTTTTCTCCACCAAAAGGGATGCTTTGGGTCACATTTTGAGGTACAAGGCAAGGCTGGTTGCTAGGGGTTTTCTCAAGTGGAAGGGGTGGATTTCAATGAGACCTTTGCCCCCGTTGCGAAGTTTAACACCATTAGGTGCATTGTGAGTATTGGGGCAGCCATGGACTTGGAGATGCACCAAATGGATGTAAAGACGGCTTTTCTCAACCCCAAGTTGGAGGAGGTCATCTACATGGATCAGCCCCTAGGCTTTGTGCAAGAAGGCCAAGGGCATCTCAAGTGCAAGTTGAAGAAGGCCCTTCCCGGATTGAAGCAATCGGGGAGAGCCTGGTATAGGGATATTGATGCTATGTTTGCAAGGAAGGGCTTCCAAAGAGGCTATGCTGATCACTCCTTGTACACCATGCAAAGTTGTGAGCATTTGGTGATTGTGATCCTCTATGTGGATGATCTGATCCTCCTTGCAAGTAGCATGACCAAGATGCTTGAAGTGAAGGATATGCTCAAGAAGGAGTATGAGATGACGGATCTTGGAGAGTTGAAGTATTGCCTTGGAGTGGAGTTCAAGAGGGATAGGGCTGCCCGCACCATCACTATGAGCCAACGCAAGTACCTTGAAGAAATTCTCAAGCGGTTCAACATGGAGGAGTGCAAAGCCATAGGTACACCACTTGAGACTAATGGGAAGTTGCCCAAGCTCACGGATGCTGAATTTGAAGAGGTGAGGTCTGAAATGCATGGTGTGCCTTACAAGGCAACGGTTGGTTGTTTGATGTATGCCATGGTAGCCACAAGGCCTGATTTGGCCTTCCCGGTGAGTGTTGTGAGTCAACACACATCCAAGTATGGCCCAAAGCATTGGGTTGCGGTCAAGAGGGTGATGAGGTACCTTCAAGGCACACTTGGGCTGAAGTTGCAACTTGGGGGTGCCAAGGGGCTGAAGTTGCATGGCTTTTGTGATGCGGATTGGGCGGGTGATGAAGCAGATAGGAGATCCACCACCGGTTACGTGTTTATGTTTGGAGTGGGTGCCATTACTTGGAATTCCAAGAGGCAGCCCACCATAGCTCTTTCTACAACGGAGGCTGAATACATGGCCATAAGCCAATGCACCAAGGAGGCCATTTGGTTGAGGCAACTCTTGGCTGATGTTGGCCTTGTCCAAGTGGAGAGCACACAAATCTTATGTGACAACCAAGGAGCCATTGCTTTGGCCAAGAATCCCACCCACCACTCTCGGACGAAGCACATTGATATGCAACACCATTTCATTCGTAAACGAGTGGAGGCTGAGGTAATTGAACTCAAGTATGTGCCTACCCAAGCTATGGTTGCTGATGTGCTGACCAAGTCCCTTGGGAAGCCACAACACCAAAACTTGATTGAGAAGATGGGCCTTGGAGCCTTTGACCACTTGCAAAGTGGGAGTGTTGAAGATCATGTACATATTGTTGTAGACTATGTACATTCAGCCCTAGGAGTAGTGTTAGACTCTTAGTTAGACTTAGAGTCTCTTGGATATTGCTTGTAGTCAAAGACAGCCCATGGTGGTTAGTTATCCCATAATGTATGTGGATAACTAGTGAAAGGCTTCTACCTTATGTTCAACCCACTCATGGGGTTTGGTATCTTCCTACCATCTAAGTAAAGCCTTTCTTCCATTGAAGTACTTTGTAATCTCAATACAAATTAGATAAAAGAGGTGAATAAATACAAATAAACACAGCACAAAATAGGGGGCAATTTTTTACAATTATCCTTGGTTGAAGCAATGAAGGGGTCAATCTTCCTTAATCGAAAGTTTGGAGTTGATTTATAAGGAATACCTACATATTTTTTCTTAAAAATCATAGTTTATTCATGCAATGTCCAAATAATGCATGATGAAGTGTAGTGGAATCTTCTTCATTTGCCAATCAAATATTATGGAACACTCACACCAAATATCAACCCAATATGTAAACAAGTTTAAGGTAGAAGCACCCATTTTCAACTAGGATCTCTAAACCAATCTTGGAAATATGAACATCCAAACTTTCTAAGATGTCTAAGAAGTGTGCATGAAAGAAAAAAAGAAAAGATTAGGATGCTTATTGGAATCTTACTTTGGCAATTAATATCTTTTTGGAAATTGTTGAAATTTCACTTTTGTTTTAGCAACCATCTCTAATTATATTAACCTAATTGCAAAAATATAACAAAAATCTTGCCATGTAATATCTTGAGGTATAATATGTTGTTTAAAAGAATGAAAACATGTATTTCTACCTTAACATCTAAAGATTTGTGGCTATATTTCACTAAAATGAAAAAAAATTCGGACACTTTGGCCATGCAAAGTATAAGATATAAGTGTTCAAATTGAAGAAAAAAAATTCCACCTTGGTTTACTTGAATTCTAGACTTTGAATCCCTTTAACCGCTAAAAGACAAGTGTCCCATTGAGGGACAAACTAAAGTTTGGCTAGAATCCTATAATCTCAATTTTTGGTAAGACTTTAAAAAAAAATTCAATGATAGAAAAAATCATTACCTTTGTAGAAGTATCATTTTTATTTCAATCGGTGGCTGAGAGCAAGAGTTATACCCCATTAAGCACAAAATGGCAACAAAAAAACACAAAACTTTGAAATAATTAAAAAAAAAAAAAGTTTCTCATAGATTATATTTGGATTTATATAAAGAATTTAATTTCTTCCATTTGTATTAGTAATGTGAAAGTTATGGAGCATCTTGTTTTTTCAAACAATTATAGAAAAAATAATGTATTGGATTTGTTTTTCTTAACTCAATTTTCATATTTTTTCAAAAAAAATATAAATTCTACAAGGTTCAATTTATTTGATAAAATAATCTCACCTTTGTGATTAGTGTGATTTAATTCCATCTTAGAGATATTAATAGTTTAGTACCTACTTCTATTTAACAAATTTTTAAAGAACTAAAATCAAGTGTGTGTTTTTGAAAATATTTCTTCTAAATTTTCAATTCAATTTTTCAATAGAAAAAATTACAAAAGCAAAATATGTAGTGCAAAATTTTTAAGGTCAAAAGCTTCAAAGTCTAATAACCTAATCCCACAATGTGCAACAAAAAATATTTTGTTCATTTTAAATGAAAATATTTTTCAACCTAAGTGGTAAGAGTTTTTGAAATTTCTTCCACATATTCTTGTATAAGTTTAGTAAAAGATCCTATAGATAGATATGCAAAACATAAATCAATTATTTTTGCTCTTTGCAAAAGAAAAGTTAGATTGTTAATAGTTCTAAAATAGAATTGAAATATATCAATCCTAACCGTGAGATCATTGTAGCAAGTAGTATATCCCCTATAGTGTCTTTGTTTTATAAAATTGTAAAAAATGAATTAAGAAACAAATCCTATATATCATTTTCAGAGATTGTCCTAATTGCTTGCAAGACTAGACTCTTTATAAGTTTAGCATTGTTTATCCAAATGGAATGAGTAAAATCTTTTTAAGAAGACATAAAATATATATTATGAGAAGAAGAAAATTTAACAATTAATTTTAATATTTTGTATTTTGGGGAGTGTCTATGCTAAAGCATTTGTACTTAGGAGGGTATAATTTTTTCTTCCACACAACAAATGATATAAATTTTATATTTTCAGGAATCTAATATATTCCATTTACCTTCCAAAAAAGTTTAAGAACTTATAATCAAATTTGACATCATAAGAACTTGCCCAAAATCCTATAAAAATTCATTCCATGACTTTTTGAATCTCTAGGAGTTAACCCTTCATCGCCGGAGGGGACAAAAAGTGTCCTCACATAAAATTCAAAGTGTTGCAACTTTTGCATCCGATGTCCAAATTCAATAAAACTTGTTCGTAAAGTTCCACTCTCTCTTCTAGTTTATGTGGTACAATTTTCAGATCAATATAAGCTTTATTAATTTCTTGAAAGCCAATCGAAGTTCATAAGTTCATAGGTTCAATACTCAAATTCAGACTTATAACACTTGAAAAGGAAGTTTGTTTTTTGACATGGTTAGGACTCCGGCGGTGAGGGGTTAACCCTTTAGTGACCGGTCGACCACTTTGTGGTCGATTTTGGGACTTTTGGTTTGATGCTATTCAAAATACATTTGATCACAAAAAACTCAAAGAGTAACGCAATTAGAGTGTCTTCATGCGCTTCAAACAAAACCAATTTTAAGGGAGTTGGAGCATTGATGAATTAGCTATGAGGTTGCAAACTCAAATGGCCTGGACCTTTAAATGGAAAGTGTTCAACAAAAATACAAAAAAATGTCAACCAAATTGTGAGATTTTTTTGTAACTTGATGTCTTGACAAGGCATAAGTGTTTCTTTGTAATCTCATGAATGCCCAAAGTAAACTTATGCATTGGTATTTATGTAGCGCATATTCAAAAGGGTCATTCAAATCGTTGATTTTTGAGAATTAAGGAAAGCAACTCAAACTCCAACAAGGCTCTAGAAGCAAACATGATGTAGAGGTATATTTCACTTTCTTCAATGTACCAAATCTGCACATTTTAGAAGGGTATTCGCATTGATAACCACAGATGACCATTTTTTGTGAACTTCAAAAATTTGTAACTAATTTCACAAAGCTTGAAAAAATATGAAACGACTTGGGTTAGATGTCTATTCTACTTGAATTTTGTGGAAAATTTACTAAAAAATATTAAAAGATGTTTCACCTCCCCAAAATTGAATTTTAGCCCTTAAAAGGTTAATTTATGGACCTTCTACCTTATTTATAGAGATTTGTACTGTTGGATGAGTTTGATTTTTTGTTAGGTTGAAGAATCTCCCTTATGGAAACACCTTATACAGTTTGATCTAAGACTACATCTTTAGAGTGGCCACAAAGTTCACTTTCTTGAAAAACTACGCCCGCCTCCCAAATCAACCACGGTCACTAAAGGGTTAAGGCCCTTTTTACACTTAGATTTAGAAGTCTTGAAATATCCTTTGAAGGTTCATGGGGCTTGAGATGGACTTGATCAACTATACATTTAGAGAGCTCAAAACTTGTGCACTTTTGGGGTATGAAGGACAAAAGTATTGTATACATCATTCTCTTTTTTAGACTTAAAATTTTGATTGTAAAGTTACATTCCTTGATCTTCTCAAATTTATAGGCTCTCATTGGTTGAAAGCTTGCTATCTACTATTTTTTACCAATGATGCTAACATGTGAGCATAGAAAAGCAAGCTTATGAGCCTTGAATATACGTACAAGTAGATATCCTACAACCATTAAAGGTATTTATAACATAAACATTTATAATATAGGTTTTTATAACATAGATTTCTTATAATCATTAAATATTTACATAATATAGATACCTATAACATAGGTGTATAGTCTTCTAGGCTCATGTGTATATGACCCTAGACTCACATAATAAAACCCCTCCATCTATAACTATTGATTTCAACCATTTACACCAAAATCAAATCACTCTTTGTAGTTGGTCATATAAAATCTTTCATTGCCTTATGTCAAAGTATAAGTTCATGAAAATTTTGTATCCATACTATACATAAAAATAGTTTTTTTTGTTGATCATAAAATAAGATTTAATCTTTATAAATTTTCTTTTAAAATGTTCATCCGACACAATTATAATATCAGATTTTATCACATTTAAAATTTTATTTATAGACATTTTTATTTAAGGGGCAAAAGATATTTTTTTGACAACAATGTGTGTCTTATAACATGGATAATTATGTTTAATCCATGGAATTATGCAGTGTTTTTAGGCCCATAATTGCTCATTGTATTCTCATTCAAAGTAACTTGTTCAAGCATATCTTCCTAAAATTTAAAGTGAAAACCTATAATGATAAATGATAGCAAAGATCAATGTGTTTAAACTTCAAAAACCATCATACTATAGCTCCTTCTCACAAGCAAAAGTCATGTCTTTTAAACATTCCAAAAACAAAAACATGTGCTCTTTAAGCTGTGTATGTTAGACAAAATTTGGAAAATGGTTTGTAAATCCTTGGAAAAAAATTTCAACCAAGAAAAACTTCACAATCACCTTTTGAAAAATGATAAAGTGGAAGGTGGCAACACATTGAAAGAATAATCTAAATTGCTAAATAGCTTGACAAGAAATTGAGATTAAAATTTTTCAATTGTCAAAAGGTTTTGGTAAGAAAAAATTTGAACTATATCATATCATATCATATTATTGTTTATATTTTGAAAATTTCAAAAATTGAATTCAGAAAATACTTTGTATTTTTTTCTAATTTCATAGCTTGTAAAATACAACTCCTCATAACCTTCATTTCATTATCTAGAATAGAGTAGTTATTAATTATTTTTTAAATAAATATTTAGCTCCCCACTTTAGCATTAAAATTAAAAAAATACTTAAAAGATACTTAAAATATTTGATAAGAGACAAGTAGCCCCCTCCTTGAACAACCCTTCTAAAAAATCAACAGCCATGTGATTCAAAAAGAAAACAATACCCTCCCCTCTCAAAAATCAACAGCCGTATGATTTGAAAAGAAAACAATAATCCCTAGTGCAATGTGATTTGGCTTGAAAAAGCCATTAGTAAATGTGTTCCACCTACTCGAATCATTTGTCTACCTTTCAAAATTGCAAATGAGGTCATAGTAATTGTATTGAAACTCGCCTATGTTGTGAGGACGTTGTTGGAGAAGACAATCAACAGCCATGTTTAAATCAAGTGCCGCAATGTATGGTAGTGAAACTTTGGCAAATTGCAGTTACCTTGACATAGATGCAAAGTCACTCGACATTTACCTTGATAGGATGCTTCTTGTTTGGGTATCCAAACTTTGTGACTTGTATAATTACACCAACTTATCACTTATACTACCAATGTACAAGAAATTCTCAAAGATAAGTTAGATAATGACAACCAATTGAAAAGTTAATAGTGGAGTTGCTTCAATTAATCTTCCTATCTATAAATCTTAAATTGATAGCAACATGTGCAAACTGAAGGCTTCACATGCAAAAGTTCCAAAATCGCAACGCGAGTATTCAAATTGATGCAAATTCCATTAAACATTGTTTTTCACTGTGCAAAATTCTCAACAAGTGGAATGTTTGCTTGGATGCACAATTGAAAGTCTTTGCAATTTTAAAACAAAACATCAATTAGGTTCTTTAAAGAATTCCCCATGGACAAAATTTGATACTTGATAGACAAATAACCTCAAAGAAAAACTTGCATTTGAAAACACAAATAAATATGATTAATAACTTGCATTTAAGAAACAACACTTGCACTTTGAAGATGGAAGTGTTGGTTACATGTTTATTGTGCTTTGATTGAAGTAGTGTAGTAGGATGTCTGAAGCGGTGACTGCGGGACTATGAGGAGTAAATTACAGTCTCTCATTAAATTGTTGTTGTTGTTGTTGTGTTTTTTATAGAATTGAAATTTTTAATGTAATTTAGTGTTTGCTACAAGAAGAAAGGAATCGAGGAGGAAAGAAGTAAATTCGGAGTTTGAGTATTTTAATGTAGGGAATTGGAAATGATTTTTGTTCAATGGCTACATGCCATGTGTACACAAAATTATTCCCTAACTACCTTACATAGTTTTAGGGTTGTACATAGTTTTACACTATCCCTATCACCTCAAAAGAGGTAGTAACTCAACATTATAACCATTGGGATTGGCATTTTTCAATTCCATAAATAAATTTTTAACAATTTTGTATTTTGAAAAATTAGTTAGTTCTTTCTCTTTACTATTTTTTTTCTATATGTTGTTCAATTCCAAATGATCTGAAATTTTTAACGCATGTAGCTAGATTGCTTTGAAGAATGAATCTAAAGAATCCAATAAATAATCACCACCATTTTAGACATTTTTTCATACAAATGTGACCTTGTGAAGTGTAGATGGCTGGTTTTTTGCATGGCCCCCCAAAATAATTATGTCACTTCAAACGCTAATATCTTGCAATCTACAAGGTGAAAATTTCTAAATTTTTTTCCACATCTTCTCAAACCAACGTACTACAAGATCCTACACTTACTTGTATCCAAAAGTGTGTTTTTCTAAAATTTGGTACTTATACCAGAAATGTCAATTTTAGAGCGTTTTTGGAAAAAATATAGTCAAAAATCTTTGGTAGTTAATCAAATTCCACTCAAAATTGCCATTTCTATTGCAAAGTGCAAAAAATGATAATTTTTTTTTCTTTCATATCAATATTAGGATCTTGCACTAGACCTACATGAGAATGTGTGAAAGAAATTTAAGAAACTTTACTTCATGGATTGTAAGATATTTGCGCTTGAAGAGAAGAAAGTTGTTTTTACACCTTGCTTAACTAGATTTTAAGGCTTTGAATCTTTTTAGCTTAAACTTTTAGCACTACCAATAGTTAAATTCTTTTTAAAATCATGTTGAAGAATTGAGTTGGAAGTCTAGAAAAAAATTAATTAAAATTGACCTGATTTTCATTCTTTGAAAAATTGTTACGTAGAAATAGCTACAAGATAGAAGGAATAATTAAATCATCTAAGATGGAATTGCAGATGGAATTGATATACAGTAATCCCAATGGTGTGGTTAATCTAGAAGTGAACTATACCTTGTCAACTTTATTTATTTTTAATTGTAAAAATTGCGTTAAAAACTGAATCCTTTAAATTATTGTTTCAAGAAGATGCTTTATTGCCTTCCAAACAAGATTGTCCATAAATTTCTCATCACTAATCCAAATAGAATGAATAGAATCTTTTTATGTAGACAAAAAGACTTTCTATAAGAAACAAAGATTTAAATAATTTATTTTACTTTTTATGATTCTTTCTATGTTGCATGACGAACCCCATTTTAGGCTTAGGAATGCATAACTTTTGTTCTTGAGTACCATTCAAATAAAAATTATATTCCCCCCCAAGCCTAATATGTTTTATTTTTTACCTCCCAAAAATATTTCAAGAAAATAAAGACAAAAGTTGAGACCGTAGAAACCTACCCAAAATCCCATTTTGTCTCCCGAAGGAATAGCAAGACTTTTTTAGGGTTCCAAAGTTTGCAAATTTAACCCTTCATGGCAAATAATTTGTCCCTTGATTTTCCCAAGGTAAAACATTTGAATAAACTTCATCTTTGCAACCAATAAGGGGGGCTCTTCCAAATGGGATATTGATCCAAAACCATTGTTACTACTCTAGATATATTTCCTAAATCAATATGTATATATGTGAAAGAAATGATTTTAGAACCTCTACCAAAAGCCTTTGACCCTTCATAACTTTTGCTTACGGTGCCAAAAATGTTGTGTTCTTTACTGTGTTGGAATGGCTCTTTTCACTTATCAACAAGAAAATATGAAAATTTGACTAGTCTAATAGTTACTAGATAGAGTAGCAAAAAAGTGGCGTTTTTAGGGGTCCCACCCTATTGGGAGTTAGAGGATTACTTAATGTTGGAGATCTATCCACTATTGTTTTTTTTGAGCAAATTTTCACAAAACACTAGCGCAAAGTTTTTTAGGGAATATTTGGTGAAATATTCTTCCTTTTTCATTGGATGAAATTGCAAAATGCTACCAAGTTTTGGGATGGTATTGCTCTATTTTGGATGATTGTAATTTTTTTTGGATGAATACATATTTTTCATCCATATATTGCAGGTTTCATCCATTTTCATGGACGTAAGTAGATTCATCACTCTAGAGAAAATCATTTATTGCATTGCCTAAAATAAATGAAACAACCAGCACTGCATCTTTCCCTGGGGGGGCCATTTGGCAGGCTCCATGTATAGGCTATTGGACCTACCCTCTAAATAGTGTGGCTCATATACCTATTCGATCTACCTTCTAATAGTGTGGCGTTATTATGCGCATCTGACTGAAAAGGGGCCCCAACTGACGGAAGTTTAGAAAGTCGTGTGGCCTGGATCATTGCCCTCACTGGCAATCAGGCCGATCCGTCAATCCGTTCGTGTGGCTGGGTCGGACGGGCAGGGCAGCTCATGGAAGAAGATCCATCCAGCCGTCCAGTCATCCAGGGTTGTCTGAACTGAATTGACCATTTCTTGCCTGCCCGTCGGGCAGTTGGGAATCAGAAACTGGACCTCGACCTCCGCCATCTCTGGCGGCTTGAGCATGCATTGCACTAGGTCGGAATGTGGACCTCATGCTAAATTAGCGAGCTTCCCTCTACCTGGGTCTGCCTGGCTCTCTATTCTAGCCGAGCTTCCGGCTGTTTCCAGGCAGGGAGGATTCGATCAGTTGACCCCAGGGTAAATGTAAAAAAAGGCCCCCTATTTTGTGTGGCGTATTCTTGTATTTCTTCACATAACATTGTTAACGTGCGTGCAAGGGGCCTTTCTGCTGCCCCTAGATCCAGGAGCCCCGCAACAATAAGCCAATGATATCCCAACCCTGAAAATGTACATATAATGCTACCTTCGGCCCAACCAATGAGGCTTTGAGAATTACAACTAAAAATTTTCCCCGGGTATCTAGGGGTGTACTATGCCTCCACTTGGGAGGAGCAAATACAACCTATTAACAATGTTATGCACCTCTCCTCACTAATTTGGGGCCTCTAATTGCAAATATGCAAATATGAATTCAAAATTTCCAAATTTTATCATGTATTGCAAATTTTGGTGTTTTTCATTGTTTTATGTAGAGGTAAATTGTGGGGCAATGAGGGGGCAATTCAACCTCACCCTTTTTCTTAGTGAACAACCTAATAATAATTTATTATACTATAACTATGCTCCCTCCATCCCACTATAAAAACTCCGAATCAGAAATAGTGTATGTAAGGTGTCCACCCCCTAAAATGCCACTTTTTGCTATAGGATATAGTTACTATTATTAGACTTGTCTAATTTTCATACTTTCCTATTGCCAAGTGAAAAGAGGTTTCAACCCACCAAAGAAGGCAATGTTTGGATACCATATGCAAAAGTTAGGAAGGAACAAAGTGTTTTTTTGGTCGAGGTTCTAAAATCATTTCTTCCATATAGGTATATACTTTGGAGATGTACCTAGAATGATGATGGCAGTTTTAGATAGGGTGAAATTTTGGTGTATCTTCCTTATCACTAAAATTGCTTCATTTATTGGTTTTGATTGTTGATCCTTGAGCAAGTCATGTGAAATTTTTGGAATCAATTGAGCAAAAATTGATTTGAATTCCAAGTCACTTACTCAAAAATCAAAATCAATAAATTGAGCATATTTAGTGGTATATACACTATTTCTAATTTAGAAGGAGTATTTGTTTCATCTAATAAATGTTATTCCTGAGCAAAGTTTTGTGGGAATTCTAGTGGAAATTCTATATATAGTATTGTATTTGACTATTTGATGAATACAAAATATGTACATAACATGACATACACCATTGGATTGATAGTTCAATGGATTGGTATCTTTCATTTGAATGTCCTTTTACAATTTAAATTGTGCCAAGCTCAAATAGACAATACCATATACAATCAATTTGTATTTTTTTAGATATGTGGGAGGTGCAATAAATGATCAAAGTTGAGAGTCCTATGTGTTATTGAATTTGGTTGAACATGAATATAACTTTTAATTGTCACTATTGTATTCTTCAATTCATATTTTTTCTATGTCAAATACACAAACGATACTATATTGTATCCACAATTGGTCTTTTCCTATCTGTAAGGGTTAAGTCTAAAAAGATACCATCCTATTACAAAGTTAGTCAACCAAAAATGATTAGATTTCATGATGAATAGGTATATTTTTTAATTAAAATAATATCATTAAAAGTCATTCATTAAACATTTTAGTCTTCAATGTCATTTTTGGGCTAAAAATATCATTTTATCAAAATGAATCTAGTCCAAAGGTGTATCTAAATTCATTACAACGATCTTCATCAACCTTGAAATGACGAGCCAAACACTATGATCATCAAGCATAATGAATAGTTGCATTCTTTGTTTCTATAAGAAAACTTTAATTTGAAAGGCATGCATCACACACCTTAATTATTCCTTAGGTGTTACAGGATTTGCTTTTGAAATCTTGTAGAGCCAAATTTTGGTCTTTTGATGACAAAAAGAGTGCTGAAAGCATCTAGGAAGACATAAAATGTCAATTTTTTGTCCAATATTTTTCTGAATGGTTTCCATCATTTTTCTTCATGAAAAATGTCATCATAGGAGTGTTGTGTATTTTGTATATAAATTTTGAGATATGTGACTCAGATCACCTTGTACTGTATTATTGACCACTTTTAGTTCCTTATTCGTGGTATGAATTATACAAATGAAATTTGATCATTTTGAATTTGATGCCAACCAACAAAATGAAGTTTATCAAATCTAATTTCATCTCCAATTAGAAAAGCAAATATCCTAGAATTTGGTATTTTATTTCAATTATTACATTGAACCTATAACTATAGTGTATTAATTTTTTTAATTATAGAATAACATTAAAATTTTATTTCTACCATGATATTCACAATTCATGGTTAATTGAGATCTTTACAAAGAATCTTAAAATCTCATGACTAATATAAGACAAGCTATTTCATCTATTTAAAATAGAAAATTTATTTATATATAGAGATAAAATAGAATATACAATCTGCAGGATTTTGAAGTTTAATTGATTTTGTCCTTTTAGAGTTAAAACCACTCTTATTTCTCTTTATCAGATAATGCCTCATGCATATTTTCACTTAATGTTAGAATTGTACGCAATAAAGAGAATCATCTCCAAATGCATTCCTAAAATACTCGTTAAAACAAATTTTATCCCTTGAATGTCCAAATATCTTTATGAAATTTGGCATATTTTTTTTTATCATCTTTATACAAATATATGCTTTACCTCAAGCTCATCAAATCAATCATATATTTATATATGAAGCTTATTTTTTATGGTTCAAGCATTATTTTAGATGAGTGAATATATTTGGAAAAAACACCATCTTCAAATACTTTGTTCATCATTCTTAATGTGGAGTTTGGAACATTGAAGGGTTAGCATCAAGGAAGAACTTAACTTAAGTCATGGTAACATATCATAGGTTGATTGATACCAAAAATAAATAAAAAAAGGTAGAATATCTATACTTACACGCTTATGCGCTTGGACCACTAAAACTAAGTCTTAACAAAATTGGGATTCCATAAAATATGATGAATGCACCTAAAATCATCCCCAAAAGCATTTGAGCTACGTTCCTATTATTAATTCACTTCATCTTTGTTAGACCATGTTGAAAAGTCAAACAAGGATTTATGATTTTTTATTTGGACATCAAGAAAATAAACTATAAATTTTTAATGTGCTTGAAATAGGTGTACCTAAGATTGATCTTAGTCTCCTTTGAATAGAAAATGTATATTTTGGCAAGAACACTTGGATTTAAATATTAAATTTTGGAAACAAAACTTTTCACATTTGCAAATAATCTAGTTAAATTTCTCCTTAATCTTCTTTCTCCTCCTCTTATTCATAACTTTTAACTCCTCAGAGTCTTGATGTACACATACAAGGTGGATTATAAAAGTTTTCAAGAGATGATTGTAGGAGACACATGAAACAAAATGAAGCTCATCCAAATATGTTAAAAAATAAATTTTATTAGCTCTTTGATGATGTGACTAGCATGGTCAATTGGTGTTGTATGCTTACTGTGCATAGTTTAGAATTAGTTTATGAAAAAAGAATAAACTTGAAAAATAAAGGTTTTACAGTATGTCTAGGTTTGTTTTAGATCAATTTTTATTTTGCATAAAGAGCTTCAAATTCACATTTTTCTCTAAATTCATATACTCTTGAAGATTAAACTACAAATCATATTTCTATTTGGTCAATTTTAATTAGTTATGTTACTTATGTATATTAAAAAATAAATTTTAAAGTTTTTAATTTTTTCATGTCATAATCTACATCTTATATTTATCTTTATTTTTTAATAATGAAGCATAGTATATATATAAATAAATAATGAATTTATATAATTTGTAGAACTAATTTACGTATAAAGGAAATTATAGCAATTTCAAGACTATTTAGAACAGTATTAATTTCTTTTAGCAAAAATTAAGACAATGTTGTAGTATAAATATACAATTGATGTACTTCAAAAGCTTGTATAAAGATAAATTTGATATTAACAAAAAATACATAGTATATATTAAATATTCAAGATGTTGACTTAAGGATCACAAAATTTGCAATTTTTAAATTTAAAAGACTAATAAAAGTAAAATTTTGATTATTTATTAATATTAATATTATTTTATTTACTATAGTTTCAAATAAGAAAGTTCAAATGCAATGTATAATAAATATTTTCTTAAATTAAAAACTACATGAAATTCAATATTTGACTTTTTAAATGCACTTAAGAACAATGGCAACATTGGCTAAAGATTAACTTGAATTACTACAGTTTTTCACAAAATTCAACTATATGATCAAACTTCTAACTAAGATTGAGTCTACAAATAGGTGAACATGTACAATTATTTTATTTGATCAAATTTCTTTTCATAAAGAATAATTATCATCAATATTATTTATTTTTTATAAGCAAATATTAAAAAATATTAGGTGAAATACAAAACAATATCAATATTTGAATATTGTTTGAATATTGTAGGCAAAAATTATACATGTCCAAAATTCACTATATAGATTTTTCAAATCCAAGCATACATAAATTTCTAAATGCATAAGTAATTTGACTCAAACTACAATTGTAATTATATATGACTTTCATGACTTTTTTCCACTTCAGTTGTAAAATTGAATGTAGTGAAGAATTAGGGTCACTAATACTTTTCTGCAAAATATTTGAATAACAGAATGTTATTATTTATTGTTATTAAGGGTAGTTTTGTCCGAGCGATAGAGTTTTTTTGTTGTAAGAAATGAGAGGAGTATCTCTATTAAATATGATGTTTTCTTTATGAGGACACAATCAATAGAAAAAATATATTTCCACATTACATATAGCAGACACTTCTACAAATGTTGGTCCAAAATGATAGAAAATTGTGTTATTTCAATGTTAAGCATGCTAGTGATAACATAATTATTGTTCATAATGGAAGACATTGAAAACAAATGTGGCATTGCCATATTGATTTTGGATTCCTTTATTATTCAAAAGGCAAGTTAAGAAAAATCTTAACATAACCAATCATACTAAAAATGTTGTAAGTGTATTCTTAAGAGAGCTTCAAACCTCATTTAAGTATAATAACTCAATTCTTTAACCCCTAAAAAACCAGCCTGCAGAATTTGGCAACATAAAAAAATTGGGCAGGTACATGTGGCCAAAGATTTACAAGTTTGAGGTTGAAACTTTAATAGAAGTTGTGGACGAGGAGTACCTTTCATTTGAACTAAATTTTATGACATTTGGAAATACGAGTCAAAAGTTATGGCCTAATATGTTACTTTTTTTCTCGGCCGGGCAATCCGGGCAGATAAAAAAAATCACTTTTTTCAGAAACAAAAATTTGAAACTGTTTTTTCAAAGTTATCTATATGTGGAAAGCTTTTAATCATTCCATTTTGACCAATGAGTCAAAAGTTATGAGGAGTTTTAGTTTGCGGGCAGTTTTGGAATCTCTACTCTAAAATAAACTTTGAAGTCTTTTATCTTACTCAATTTTCAATATTTTTTGAAAAAAATAAAATCATAGGATGTAGATTGTTTATTACAACATTTCAACCATTAGATTGGCATTTTTCAATTTCATACCTAAATTCTTAACAATTTAGTATTTTGAAGCATTCTCTACTTCATTCTACTTACTATTTTTTTCCTATATGTTGTACAATTCCAAATGATGTGAAATTTTTCAAGCATGTAGCCAACTTGTTTAGGAAAAAGAATCCAAAGAAGCACCACCATTTTGGACATTTTTTCATAAAAAATTGAGCTTGTGAAGTGTAGCTGTACTGTTTTTCGCAGGGTCAAAAAAACAATTTCAGTGATTTTGAATGCTTATATCTTGCTATCCATGTGGTGAAAATTTCTGAAATTTGTACCACATATTTTCAATCTGCGTACTACAAGATCCTACGGTTACATGAGTCAAAAAAAAGTTTTTTTCTAAAATTTGGTACTTGTACTAAAAATGGCAGTTCTTGAGCGTTTTTAGTGAAAATATAGTCATGGAACTTTAAGGGTTAAACTTTTAGCTACAATCATTTATTTTTAATTTTAAGTCTCCATCCAAAAGCTATGGACAATGTTGGAAGAGGGTAGGAGGGTTTAATTTATTTTTTTCTCTCTTGAGTGGCAGTTTCAAAACACAAGAGAATTTTTGGAGCAAAAAGTAAATTACCATGCCCATGTTTTTATAGATAAATAAAATTTAAAATTTAAAATATTATAAATAAATGAAGACTAAAGTAATACATAATTCAAATTTCTTTGCATCTTTGCATATAACATATAGATTTTTGTGCTTCCCACACTCCATCCCATCTCCCTTCACTTATATAAAGTACTTTCCTTTTCACCATCAATTAAAGGTTGAGTGGATTAAAAACTTAATAATTAAACAATCTATTGCATTTAACACACTTCTATTTTTGAGATTTTTTTAGACAAATAGAACGGAATTCCATTTGCTAGAAAAAAAAATAACAAATGCCAACCACAAGTGACTTGGTGGAGAACTGGACAGACTCACATGGACTTAACAACAAAGGGATCAACTAGCATCTGGGCAACTAACACCCCGGGGTCATAGGTGACTAACACCTAGGCACAACTTAATGAGAGTTTGCCAAGCTCTCATGGTTGACTACAAAGGGGGAATATGCATTGTTTTCTACCACTCAAATTTTGATTAGGGGGAATGAAAAATAAAGCGAGCATGGGGGCCGAAGGCTCCCTTCCTTGGTTGGCCATTATCCATCACCGCGAGGATATCAAATTTGCACTTTAACACACTTTTGTTTACGACATGACATGCATGTCATGCTCTATTAAAATCTATATCATTGCCAATGAAGAGTATACGACGCAGGCATGGAATGGGCAAAAATTGTGCTAACAAAATTTAAAACTTTTGTCAACATAATTAAAACAGTCATTCAATACACAAAGCAAAGTTTCCACACAATTCACTAGTCTCCTAAAGGACTAAGAGGGGGTGAGTATAGTTTTTGCTTTCTTAACTAGCTCTAGTAACAATTATAATTCCTCATTTTTGTGGAATAACTTTTTGATGATCACCACTATTGAAATGAGAGAAGACTTACATAGCTTTCTTATGAAATAAAGATTGATGAAATCACACAATTTTTGAGAAAATGCCAAGATTGTTGACAAGATTGATGAAAGATGTTCAATTCAGTTGTACATTGTATATATGTTGAAATTAGAATGCTAAGAAGTGCTTTAAAAACTCTGATTTTTTTCCACAAGTACATATCATGATATTTATGTCCAATTTTTTTTCCAGATCATTTTGAGATGTAGAAAAAAAGATACGAGGATATGAAGTGATGGCCTAGAGCACCTTCTCTATTATTTAAAAATTCACCAAGTTGATCATTTCTTGATCGGAATGCATTGATGGATTTATTGAAAAAAATTGTCCAGGGTTTCTTTGTTATTCACGGACTATTAGTGAAGTTCATATTTCAATTTTTTTTAAATGTAGTTGCAGAAGCCACATGGTGTCCTTGTGAACCTTTAGAAGGTAAATTAAAATGAAGATCTTTAGAAATATGGGCATATTCTTGTGGAAGATGATGCTTGCAGACATCACCCTATAAGAATGTAGAGCATTTTTAAATTTTTTGTAGACTTTCTATTGTAAAGTTAGGTACAACAATTATTCAAATTTTTTCTACGCTAAATCATTGTAGAAATCACTAAACTTCAAAAAGCTCCTAGAGTTTTAGAAATGAATGTATTTTTCAGCCGTAAAGTGCATTGTGAAGATAATAGAATCTAGTTTGATGGTCCAACAAGTTTGCATTATAAAGTTAAGAAATTATACATCAAGAAAGTTTTTTTTACATACTATCTACCATCTCGTGGTACCACCTCCAAATGCAAGCATTGCTTGCATCCTGTAAGGCACAGTGGAAATCAATGTACAAAGCCACTCTAAAGATATGGTATCCCATACGGATTGAATTTTTTCTACCATTTCTAACTTACTCTTAGGTCTACTATGATGTCTAAGCAAATCTTTGACAAGCATCCAAATGTTCTCTATTGGATTCAAGTCCAGTGAATTGGCAAGCCAATTCAACTTTTTTATACCATGAGCGCATCTCTATTGCATAGGCAATGAATTGCGGTGGAATGGAGCACCATCCTCCATCAATATCAATTGCTTAGGATCATCTTGTAAGAAATTAAGGCCACTCAATGCTCCTTCATAAACAATAGTGAAAAAATCACTTGTGGATCTCTTATATGAAGGAATGATGACCAATGAAGATCTATCAAAGCCAGTAAAGGCGCCCTAGACCATCATTGAACTACGCCCAGATTTGAAACTTGGTGCTATACAATCCCAATTGTATTTTTCATACAACTTCCGCCACACTCTAATTTGCCGTGGATCTTTGTCAATTTCAAATGAAGACTCATCTATCCAAATAACATTACACCAATCTTTATACATCCAACTTTCATACGCACGTGCAAATACAAGCTTCTCTACTTTATGTTTGACAATCAAAAAGTTTTTTTAGGTGCTATACAATTTCTAAAATCAAGCTCACAAAGGTAGAATTGCATAGTAGTTCGACAAACACACACCAAGCTTGCAAACTCTGCCAAAATATGCCTTCTATTTGTACTAACAACACAACATAACACCCTTAAATCCCGCTCTGACAACTTCCTATGCCTACCACATTGTGATTTCAAAGACTTCACACTTCCATGGACCTTCCAATGACTCATGATAGTTGAAATGGTTGAACAAGGAGCACTAAAGGCTTCTACAATGTCCTTACGTACACTTTTCCCCTAACCATTCCTTTGGCAATTAAATTTCTTTTGGTGGTTCTTCCTTTTCTTCCTTTGTTTTCTTATGTGTATTAAATATATCATAGTTGGCATGTGGTTAGTCCAACTAGGATCCTATATATTAGTAGAGGTATTTATATTATTGAATAAAATTGAGGGTCATCAGTGTTCAGAAAATCTTCAAGAAAATTCCTCTAATACTCAATTATATGTGAATTTCCTTAATATTCTTATCTATCAATTTAAACCGTTGGTTTTGAATCACAATTTGAACTTGCACTAGTAGAAAAATAGTGATCAAATCAACAAAATATCAACATAGAAGTGTTGATTTTGATATTGTATCGTCCATTTGAACAATTTTTTTTTGATTTTGGTAAAAATTGCCAAAATCAACAAATTATTTTGTTGCTTTGGATATTACAACTCTAAATCAACAAAAAAATCAATACTATTTTGTTAATTTTGGCTTTCAAGAATCTCAAGAATTTTTTTGATTTGAAAAAAGTTTAAATCACCATGGTTAGTACTCTATAAATAATGTGATTTAAAAAAACTAACTAAATCATTCACAATTTGGTATTTTTCAAAGTCAGCAGACTTCGTAGGACATTTAAGAATAGAAGAACAACTTTTTCTTAAAGATTTTGAACTAAGAAAAGTTTATTAATCAAATTATCTTTCATCTCCAAAAATCCGTTTGCAATTTTAAATCTCCAAGAAAAACTTATGAATAAATTTCAGAGAGGGGTTGAATTGAACTTTAAAAACTTTAAAGACGATTTTGTCCTAGTAAATGGAAAATTTTAAAATAATTTGAACTAAATAAAGTTGAAAAGTCAAGCCAAATTTTACCTTCAAAAATCCGTTTGAGATTTCAAGCCTTCAATCAAAAGTTAAGGACAAAAATCAGAAAGAGGTGGAAATGGACATTTTCTGTGACATTATCAAACATACTCTCTGATTTTTGTCCATAACTTTTGATTTAAGGCTTGAAATATCAAACGGATTTTTGGAGGTGAAATTTGGCTTGATTTTACAACTTCTTTTAGTTAATAGTTTTTTAAGAAATGTTCATTTACTAAGCCAAAATAGCCTCCAAAGTCTGCTGGTTTTCAAAACTAATGAAAAAAAAATGAAAAAACTATAGAAATAAAATTTTACATCAAGAATAGTCATATAAATTTGTATGTGATGCATTTGTAAGGGTCCTTGGGCCTCAACCGTGAGGTCCAAGGATCAAACCTTGGTGGCGGCAAATGCCACATGGCAATTGGGATGCTTGCCACGTGGCCATTAAATTATGAAATTCAAGTTTGGTCAGCCCTTCCAAGACCTCAAAGGTCCTTTAAGGATTAACCTTATTTTTGTTTAGAAAGGACAAATTTGTGGAAACATCTTCTATTGAATCTTAAAAATTTCTCATTGTTGTAATAGAGTTGGGGATTAGGATTTTTGAGTTTTTGAATGTTGAGCTTTGTAATCCATCATACAAATGGTTTAGAATCGTGAAAAATCCAAGCATTATACGCTTGTAATTCATCAATACTTAATCCTTTAACCCCTAAAGGACTATTTGTCCCCTCGGGAGACAATTTGGGTCCGGATAGATTCCTATTGTCTCAATTTGTAGAGAATTTCTTTGAGATTTTTTGAAGTTGTGTAGTTTTGCGAGAGCTTTGTGGATATATAATTTTTGTTTCAATCAGATGTCGCATGAAAAAGTTATGGCCCAATAAGCAAGAAATGGATATTAGTGGGCAGCCCCAAAAAATCACAAAAAGTCAAAATATTTTTTTTGAATTTTTTTCCTAAAATATTGTGTTCTTGTCTATACGTGAAGCTTTGATTCATTCTATTTGGACTAGGTATGAGAAAGTTATGGACAATCTTAGTTTTTCGGGCAATCTAAGCATCTTCTTCAAAAAGAACTTTTTGTCCAACTTTGAATGCTAATATTTTCCAATCCGTACGGTCAAATTTGATGAAATTTTTACTGCATGATCATAGACAAGTTAAGTACAAGATCCTACGGTTAGATTCCAATTTTTATTTATTGTTATTTTGGTTTCCTTAAATGAACACAATAAAAGTGACACTTTTGAGTGGTTTTTGACAAAAAACACCCTCAAGGCTTTAGGGGTTAAGGACCAAGGGATAGCCTTGATTTCTAAAATTATGAAGATGTATTATAAAATATAACTTAGAATAATAATTTAATGATGAATTTCAAATAAAAATTGTAAAATATGATCCATATATCATATCCATACAATTAGATCAACTAGTTCACAAACCAATATTTTTCAATAAAATTTGAAGCCAAAAATTAATGATTATTTCTAAAATTGATTGTAGATTGAGTATTTGTAGATAGGATTTTTTTCCTTTAAGTTCAAAATATCAAGTTCCAATCAAGTGATTTTAAATATTTTTATTTTATTTTATTTATTCAAGTCATTATTGAAGGGTCATTTTTTGACATAAAAAAGTTAATTCTTGGAGCCAGACCTATTAGTATCTTGTGAATTATAGAATATTTGCAAAACAAAGTCTTCAAAATCTTTATCTTATAATTGTCAAAGAACTAACAAGAAGAATCTTGAAAAAAAATCAATGGATGAAAAAAATGCATTCTTGTGTGCTTTAGATGATTTTGTGTTCATTTATTGTTCAAAAATTGAACATTTAGTCTTTATCCCTTAAACGTCAAGGCGGATGTTTGGTGTCCTATAGACAACATAGAATTTTTTTAGTATAGGATAGAAGTGCAACTATTCATCCTCGGAATTTTGTGTGAAAAGGGAAAATCTTCTACAATACTTTGACTTCCAATTAGTGCTTTTGGATTTTTTTAGACCAATGGTTCCCACGGTATTAAAATGGATGATTTCCACAGTTACTAGTCCATCGTTTAAAGGCTAAGGTTGTGTTCATTGATTTTTCAAAATTTGAACATTTGGTAAGGCCCAAAGTAAAACTCATGCAACTTTGAGGAGGTCTTATTGGGACTTTTTAATGGTTCAATCTTATTAATTTTTGTACCAACCGGTGCAATGTTCACTTATTCAGGTGATATAAAATTTATCCCCATCAGATTTGTCTCAATATGATTATTCATATCAATCAATTAAAACCATAAATATAAATTCTTAGTCCTTCAGCTTCTGAATATTGACAAAGATGCCTTCTATTAAAGATTTTTATTTATTTTCAAAGGTGGGCTAAGCTCCGCCTTCTTAGAGCATCTACAATGCACTCCCTTCTTTAGTGAAGGTATCAACACTATGCTGAGTGGTTTGTCGTTTGTAATTAAAATTGCACTTCAATGCAACCATTATGGGGGCTTCACTTCCAAGGCCTCGGTATACAACCCTAAGATCAACAAATTTACAAAATGTGAAGGGCCCTTAAGTTGACTCACGGTATAAATAATAATTATTGTCAATCCTTTTTAACATTGTTATGAGTGTCAATCAATTCAACCTTCCCTTGTTACAATGAAAAGTCTTTCTTTAATGTAGAATATTTTATTTCTTTCTTATTATAATGCAAAAAAGTCCATTTGGCATTGGGATTGCCGGCTTTGCATTGGGTCAACTTTTTCAAAGAAAAATCTAGCACTTCCGAGGCCTCATGGATTGGCCCGCCATTTGTTGTTATAGGGCTTGTATGTCAAGTATGCATTGCAGATGCCCTTAGAGTGAGTTCTCAACCTTTCAAGTTGATATCAATTTGAATTTGCTCTTTCTTAGATAGATAGATGTCTTTATTGAACAATATTTTTTCAAAAATATTTAGAGTGTAAAACCCCAATCACATGACTTCTAAATAAATAAATAAAATAAAATTTTAGCCATTATTTAATATAAAACATCTCTGAAATATACATGGTAATTGCACACTACAATGTATCAATTCTTGGCATGCCTCCTTGTGTGCCCTTGATTTTCACTAGTTTTGCACTAAGTGATACATCTTTGCACTGAAATTTGTATAGAAAATTTGTTCAATTTTGACGCAACTATCATCTCTATTAAAAATTGGAAGAATTTTCTACCTCATTATTTGTATAAAATACACATTTAAACAAAAATAAAAAATATACATTTTAAAATCTCCAAAGGCAATCTAAGATTTGAACCTCAAATTTTTAATATAAAAATGTGAAAGATGCTAAAATATTTTTAACATGAAAAATGCAATCTTTGTGAATCTATATTATAAAACTTAATTTCTTTTAGTGTGCACAATGCATCATGACAAAGCACTCTTTTGTGTAAATTTGCTCATGTAGTTCATGTAGAGTTTTTTCATTGGTTTTTTCAATGTGATTGTGCACTTTGAATAGATCCATAAAAAAATTCTTTTACTCCGAATTCAAAATGCATTAAAAAACCGTGCATAGGAATGCATTGTGACACCGTAGTGTGCAAACACTACAAAATCAATGCAACTATGACTTAAATTGCATCAAAAACCAAGCATTGATGTATTTTGAATAATTTCTCAAAAGAGCTTCAAAAATTGATTATATTTGCATAATGAATATAAATCATTAGCTTATCTATTTGTAAAAAAATCTAATCAAATTTTATCAATTTTTTCTATTTTAAGCATAGTAAACATAAATCATTAGCTATCTATTTATAAAAATTTAGTAAATTTTTATCAATTTTTTCTATTATATGCATCACTTCATGGTTTTGATCACTTGTACACTTGTACTCAATGAATTGTTTATTATGTATTGTTTCATTGATAGGTTCATTTTTTGACGTCAATTTAGCAATCGTGCCAATTTTGTGTTGTGCAACTTACAAATCTTGACCAATTTAACTTTACTCTCGTGAACATTCAAGAGTGATTACCTTTATTTAAAACACTTTCTAAGTTCAAATTCATTTCTAAGAATTTTGCTTAGACCACAGCTTTCAGCACCCAAAGTGATCATACCTTTTGTTGCTTAAGATAGGAGTACATTTTTTTTACATTGACCTAATTGCGACACGTAATATGCTAACAAGATTTAAGATTCTCAATATCAGTTAGACGTTCTTCCCTCAATATCCAGAAGCAGAATATTTAGTGATGTTAAATAATTACGATGCCAGAATTACAGAAGAAATACCCCAACAGTCTCTTTCTTCACGCCGGTCTCTCGATCAGAAGCTGCGATTCGTCTTCTTGCATGTCTGGAGGTGCTCTTCTGCAACAGAAAACAGTCACAGCACTAGCTAGATGTCCAGCCAAGAAGAGAAGAGACCTGAATCTCGGTTTCAGCACCTCACGATTCAACGTTCATTATATGACATGACCATTACCAACATTATCACGGCACAGTGGACACGATTTTGAGTAAGTAAAAATACTGCCAATGCTGGCAGATAAAAAAACACCTTGTCAATGTTCAGTATAATTAATGACCTGTTCGAAATGGGGGCTGTCCATGAGCATTCCAAGGAACAGCGTTTACAAAACCCCAACGAGACAACCAGAAATGACAGTCGGCAGAATATGTTGTGTGAAAGCATTCTTGGATCGAGGCACAAGAGTGTCCGTGAGACTTTCCGATCATGCACCTCGTTTCAGTTCTGATTCTCTACATCTCACCTAGTCACGATACCGAAAATGATACGCCTATTCTACAGAGGACATAGTTATCATCTTCACTATGTCTACAAACCGCAACACGGCTTCCTACACGGTGTAGGACTGCTGAATCATCTCCAGATCTAAATTCTTGAGACGAACGACTGATTCTACATGCCCCTTCAGAGTGTTCAACTCCCGCAACCTGCAGCGACAAACTTAAAAAGGTCAATAATGAGGCAACGAGTTTACATTAGATTTCACTTCCAAAAATCGGTATTCAAGATCTTATGCATATTCAGCATTCATACAGATGATAAAAAACCAGATAACCGAGTTGCAAAATGTACAATTAATACCTAGCAATTTCAGCCCTCCTCTTGGCCTGCTCTGCCATGAGTCCAAGCTCTCTGTTGGCACCGCCAGCTGCAGAAGAAGATCCGTCTTTGGATTCGGGAGGATGAAGTCCATGCAAAGTTCGCTGAGCAAGAGCCCATTGAGCTTCGCGTGTTTCCTTTCCGAAGTCCTTCTGGGTAGAGAACGCCGTCTGCAATTGGTCAATGCAGAGAAGGTCAGATATTTCGGTTCACGGCTATTATATACCATTCCACCAAAATCTCCCTCTTCCCCGTTTAGGAACAGGATTTAAAGAGAAAAAAAAAGCTCGTACCTTTTGATTAATCAGATTATCCCAGGCCTTTCCACTTTGAATGTACCGGACAGCGAACTTCAAAACATCTAGAGGGAAATAAGTGATGATGGTGAAGAGCCAGACTACTCCGGCCCAGCCCCAACCACAACCTTTAATGTTGGCGAATCCCCAATTAGCATACACGGCAATGAATGTCGCAACCTGTGGAAAATTAGTGCATCACATGATTCACATCGATGTCAGCTTCCATTTCTCATTGACGATTTAGACCCCATGTATATCAACATTTCATAGCAAAGATACACCTCTACAGCACTCAATAAGACTACCAAATGTTGAACAAATGACCCCAAAGACATCTTACCAGCTGAGCAATTGCGAAAGCGGCCACGAGCAGCATGCCTGGTCTTTCAACGAACGACCAACTCCGGGAACGAGTAACAAAGATAAGAGCCTGACTGATAATGCTGACTTGCAAATAGATTACTGACATTGTCTGGGTTTTGCTCCCGCTAATGTCCCTCACCCCAAAGTGATCCTGCAGGATGTCCAAATTCATCAGTCACAAGCGTGCAACTAAACATAAATGCTCTGCCTAGCATAATCTGATTTACCTTAAGCTTCCCAGAGCTGGCCATCATTGACCAGATTATCTCAGGCCTGCTATCATATTCATTAACTAAATTCATTGACTACCTTTGAAGGCAAAACACATCACACTTCAAAACCGTTGAAATGAATACACAATAGCCTATACAGTCTACTAATTAATAGATAAAAGAGTATTTGAAAAAACATTAGATTAACAGGACACTCCACACCAAAATGTTTCCTAAAAGACCCAGGTTAACAAAAACATGGGTGAAATTACTATAGAACTCGGAGAGCTAAAAATACGTAGCAGTTGAAACTTTAAAACAGAGAATCAGGAGAGTAAAATAACGTACCGTGAAAAATGTGGTATCATGTAGCAACCAGAAGAAGATGTTAGTCATCACTGCCTGGTAGACACCGAGGACAATACCAATAGCGAAAATTTCGGCTAATCTCCAACTATCCGGCAGTGGAGATGGTTTGACGCGATCCTTAGCGATGGTCATAATCGTACCTGCCTCGAGAAAATTGCAACCAATTTGCAATCAGATCGAGGGCAGAAAAACCCCAAGTTCTGCAAGTCATAACTAATAACAAGGATATTTGCATAGAGGCGACTCTACATTGATACAACATTATGTTCCCGATTATGTTGAGGAGCAGAGTGTACACATACCATCATTGAGGATGGCAATGACTAGAACCATAAACGGAGAAAAGTCAAACTTCCAGATCGCGGACAACAATACGAATCCAACCTGCAAGACAAAATCCAGAGTCAGGTCATGTACACATAAATATCACTAGGGCTGTTCTAACAACGTACACCCACTACCAAAACAAGCACATAAGATGTAAATACCAATTTAGTCGGAACGATACATGTTTTGTTCTAAAGATGCAAATGATACTTACCACGATACGAACAGTGATAGAAACGGCGTATATCTGCAGATACACCAAACCCACAATGGTCTTTCAAATGCTGCTGCAGGAGCACCATAAATGCTACAGTGTAGAATGTAGAAACACAATCTACATGACTCCCTTTCACCATGTATCTTGCTCAACAAACTTACCAAGACTGAACTAAAAGAACATGAACCTGAGATCAAACGAAATTAAAAGAGCACTGGCGATTAGTCGCGGTAAACACACCGTGTAGTTCTTCATTCGCTGGAAAATAGCTCGGCTTGTCAACACAGCACTGATAATCACGCTAAGCCCGGGCTCTGTGAGCACAATATCGGAGGCACTACGAGCTGCATCCGTGGCATCTGCTACAGCAATACCGATGTCTGCTTTCTTCAAGGCGGGAGCATCATTCACACCATCACCAGTCATACCCACGATGTGCTTCTTCTCCTGCAACCTCTTGACAATCTCGTACTTGTGCTCTACAGATCATATACAATCAACCTTTCAAATTCATGTTACCGGCCAGGTATGTACCAGTGAAATGCAATCGTCTCAAACGCAGATCTAAAAAACGGACGCATAAACTTGAAGCCGAATGGATAAAAGATTGAACGGCCTACAAGATCAATAATCACAAATTTTCAAGATAAAACGTATTAAGCAAAATTATTACTCTTTCAGCAGGCATACCTGGGAAGACGCCGGCAAATCCATCTGCCTTCTCAATCAATTCATCAACCGGCAAAGATGCAATAGCTTCATCCTTGTGTGCACCTAGCAGGGAGGAGGATGGATACATGTTCGTCCCCATGCCCAGGCGCCGGCCTGTCTCCTTTCCAATCGCCAGCTGGTCACCTGAAATGAATTAATGGTATCATTAAATTCACTGCAAACATGAAATTACGTATACCCTTTTCAATTACTTGTACCGATAACCACACCTAAGATGGAAATGCAACCGGTAAAGGTCACCACTCAACACACTTAGTTCGTTCGTGGAGTATAAATACTGTACCTGTAATCATCTTAACACTCACACCCAAGTTGAGGGCCCGACGGATTGTCTCAGCACTATCATGTCTAGGTGGGTCGAAAAGAGGCAACAAGCCGAGAAACTCCCATCGTCCACCCGCACTGTCCTTGCTTTTTTCGGGAACCTCCTGTATAAGAAGAAAGCGTCCCAGAGTCATGAATTACCTCTTCCTAATGACGCAAAGTTTTGTAAGAAATTTTTTCGTTCCGTATCCTCTCAACACGGCAATTAGTACGAAAGATTCAAGAGAGATGCAATATGTATATTAGAGGTACAAACAGTAAAAGAACCGGACATAACGACGCACAGCAGAATATCCTTACACTGGCATTTTTGCAAGCACTACGTGAATGAATGCAACCCGCGTCAATAAATGGTAACTAAAGACTACTAGCAATGATAGACACTTGCCTGCCTAGCAACAGCCAATGAACGCAGACCACGCTCAGCAAACTTATCAATGACTGCATGCACTCGTGCAGCAATCTGTTCCTTGTTATATGCCAGGTCCAGTATCTGCTCGGGTGCACCCTTGCTGGACCGGTGCCATTTACCATCAGCATTGTCAATGTATGTGATAGCAGTACGCTTGTCGACGGGGTTGAAAGGGAGGAAGTGCACTTCTTGAATCCCGGCACGTGCCTGTAGTAAGCACAAAAAGCGTCATGTCCTAACCTTATTAATGGGGCACTTAACCTCCAGAGCTCAAAGGAAACACATCACAACCTTGACAGGTGAGTAAGATCCAGACCTCTTTCGGATCAGCTAACATTCCGACAATGGCTGCATCGATGGCATCTTGATTCTCTACTCTGGAAGCCCGAGCTGACATTAGGCACACCATCTCCTTGTCGACACCTTTGGTGAATTCCTCCACCAGGGTCTTGTCAACAGTTAACTTGTTGAGGGTTAGTGTTCCCGTCTTGTCACTACATAGCACATCCATGCCTGCCATCTCCTCGATAGCAGTCATACGTTTGGTGATTGCACCCTGAACAAGTTCATGCCAAACACAATTACGCCAGTATTTTCAAATTCTGTCTCCACCTCAAACATCACACCAAGAAATGAAGTTGTGCTGGCAGGATGGCAGCATCGCAATAAAACGCTGGATATGCAAATTCTGTCAAACGTAGTTCCGTACCTGTTGTGAAAGACGGTGGGAACCGATAGCCATCGTCACTGACAGCACGGTGGGCATTGCAATAGGAATACCTCCAATAAGCAGCACCAGAAGGTTATCAATTCCATCCCGATAGGCGCGTTTCTGGAATCCAAACATCACTATGATCTCAACGACAATACCAATTGCTATGGAGACGATGCAGAAATTTCCGATTGCTGTTAACACCTTCTGGAAGTGACCGACATTGTTCGTAGAGTCCACCAAATGTGCTGCTTTCCCGAAAAAGGTGTGCACACCTGTGCCAATAACAACGGCCTCAATCTCTCCTTGTTTGCAAGTGGATCCTGAAAATACTCCGTCTCCAGATTTCTTCGTGACAGGAAGAGACTCTCCCGTCAAAGCTGACTGCAGGAGGGAATGAAATAAGACAATTAGAACCAACACAATTCATGTACAAAACCCCACTTGCGTAGTCCCAAATCATCTGTTGCTAGAATGTTAAAATAACAGCAGCAGGTATACGAGGTACGGAACAAGATTGCATATCCAAACTGTTTAGTGATCTTATATACGTACTGGACTCCGTGCCCAATAGCCAAGAGACGATCGATACCTGATCAATCTTCAACGGATCACCTGCGAGAAGACGAGCATCGGCAGGGACGATATCACCGAGCTTGATACTGATGATGTCTCCAGGAACCAAAATCTCGGCATCTCGTTCAGACCAAGCACCATCTCGCAATACCTGCAGAGTGATGATTCAAACATTTTTTAATCTTTAATAACAATACAACTTGCAAATAACGGTAGATCATATATGAGATGCAACCAGACCAGGCTAAACAGTACTTGAAATATAACTCAAAACTGGGTCGTCCAGCATAGGCTTTCAACATGAGCTTCAAGTCCTCAGATGACCCACCTTAGTTTTAGGAGCAAGTCGAGCCATAAGAGACGCAGCTGCTTCACCAGCATTGTTCTCTTCAACGAAACTGATGGTCGAATTAATAAGCAACAAACAAATGATTCCCAAAAAATCTTGCCAATCAGGTGGACGCCCCTGCAATCAGTCACACTTGTAAGAATCACGACGATTTAATAAAATTTATTTTCGCGTCGACAAAGGTATTCAATGATATGGAAGGCATAACAATCACGTATCACGTCAACAAAGAATGAACGATCTTACCCCTCCGTTTGCAAGAGCAATGGCCATAATTGCTGCTGCTTCCATGACCCAGGACAACGGATTCCACATGAATCCCAAGAACTTGAGAATCTTGCTTTGCTGCGGAGACAAATACAGAGACTCAATTCACAAACATATGCAGCACATAACCTCAAGTATGAAATTTCAAACAACCTGAAATTGCGAAACTCCCTACAATCTAAGATAAGCATCCCATGATGGATATTCTCCCAATTGCGTACCATCTCTACACCCGTCCAAGATTCAAGGCCTGAAGTGTTAGATAGACCGGGGACGCAATTAGGACAGGGTTCATCATGGGCATGCATACCTTGTATGGACACCAAGCTATATCAATAGTACAAGCCTTAAAATAAAACGCACCGATTTCTCTTCAAGTTTGTTGGGGCCAACAATTTTAATCCGCTGCTCACCCTCGGCATCGGTCAAACCTTGCCTGGAACACCTCAACTGCTGAAAAACCTCGTCGATGGGAACGTGCTCCTGCGTTCATGAACCCCAAGTTAGTACTGTAACAAATGAGAACATGAGATAGCCATTTCACTCGCAAAAGTGATCGCTACAGTGATCATGACTTTTAATGGCAATTCGCTTTCAAACATTGGCAGACTTCCCGCACAGAGAATACAAAATGAGCTCTCTGACGCTCCGCCTAATACAACCATGCCTCCTTGGAATCTATGGAGACACAATTCTATTGGCTTGATTTAGTACGAACACATAATCAAACTTAAAGCTTGGTTGGAAAAAGAGAGTATTTCTGTCTGACGTTAAATAAGACTGAAACGTCCGGGTCCCACAGGCAAAGAACTACGCATTCATCGCTTAAATGGATAGAACAGAAGTGGAATATCGTTTGAGTTTGTTTTTTTCAAAACAATGAACGAGTTTTCATTCAATTACAGAGAATGGCGGGGCGGGGCAGACGACAGGACCAGTCTAAGTGAGGATGATGGGGCACAGAACATCAGCTTTAAGAAATCGATCACCTACCACATAATTTTTCTTCTTCTTTGGAGTAAATGAAAAGAAGATTTCATTGCAAAAGGACAGTACAACAAAGCCCAAGACAGTAGTATTTTACCCCACAGGCCAAGCAGACTCAAGACCAGACAGACCGCAGACTGGAAGCAATAACTTCAAAACTCAGGCGAAAGAAATTTTCACCTAACTGAAAAGATTACCACATAATTTCATACTATCAACTCTTTACGAGCTTTCTACTCACCGTTTTAAGAGGCAACACTTTAAATTACATTTCAAGTATCTACGAAAACTTACTGATACTGGCATATTTGTCCTGGGTAAAAGCAAAAGCCACCTCATACCAAAAGTTTCGGATGGTGAGGTGAATCACAAACAGGCGGATCATTGATTAGAATGACGCACGGCACGTACAAGAGTTGTACCTGACACGCACTATTCACGCGTCCCATGGTCATTAAACTCCGCTCACTTGAGCGATCCACGATAATCAGCTGCTTAACACGTAAAACAATATACTTGCAACAAAAATGCAACTACTTACAACCTGCCATGTATATCTGAAATTCGTCACAACATGAAATCTCTAAAGAAGCGGAAAGCTCTTTGATAAACCAGTGAACTCTCTAATGAAGATTATCGAAAGAATCGACAGCCAAATGTACGTGCTACGCGTACTCTCAAGGTGTGCTAATAAGTCAAGTGCCTCTGAGCGACTCCAGGCGAACCAAAAGTAAGCCAGAAAACACTCTGATTCCCGGAAACAAAAAGTAATTGATGAAGAGCAAACCAAGTCCCTCATCGCGTGCTCACATTCCGAGCGAATCACTCCAAGCATTTCGAAAACTACAGCAATGCAGGCGTGAAAACAGACAAGAAAAAGCAACTCCAGCATTCCTACAGCACACATTACGTCCTCCCAAAGCTCAATCGCATACAATAAAAGCTTCGATTGTCGTTTCAGCTCACCAGGTCAATGGTCTCGTTGTTGAGCGCCTCTAGCACGTCCATGTCTACGCCCGCTTTATCGAAGTCCCCGTCGCCACCGCCGTGTGTGTGCATTTTGTCGCCCATGTTCGCTTCAGCGCGCGCGCGCGCGCAATGCAGCAGGTGAACGATCCAAGAAAAAATGCAAGCGCTTCGCTCTCGCAAGAAAAAAAGACGACGAGGCGTTACAACCCGAGCAACAGACCGCAGATCGCAGACCGCAACCACGGCTATGGCGTCCACGCTGCTCTACCTCTCACCTCCCATGAGGGAAGAACGAAAGACGACGACGACGACGACGACGACGACAATGCACAAGGAAAGTCTCCCAGCTCCGTCCCAGTCTTTATACCAAACCCGTTACCTTACCCGCGAGGCCCCTCGCCCGCCCCGCGCCCCGACCACCAGCCTCGGTCCGAGCCTCGGTTCCCGACCGCATCCCCCAAAGTCTCTCGGGTGGCCCGTCGGGTGGGCCGGTGGGGGCCAATTTGTGGTCCCACCGTCCTAGGCGCAACGAGGGGTCGCTTTCGCCGGGTCGGGGGGCCGGGGAAACCGGGGGTGCGCGGGTCTAGGGGTCTAGGACCAGCCAGCGACGGAGGCGTTTAATTGGGCCGATTGCGCCGAAACTGATCCCAGGATCTTCTACTATAATACTTCGGGCTCGGAACCAATGAACGGAAAAAACCGGCAGCTAGTTCAAAGCTAGCCGGTGGATTTCGGGAAAAAACCGGTTGAATTTCCCAAGCGAAGGATGCAAAACCGGAAGGATTCTTGAAAGGGTGGAAATCAACCTAAAAATTTACAGGAAATTTTACCGGCTCCCTTGGATAGTTGGGGGATTTCAACTGCCCTGTGCAAATTTTTAGTGGCTAATACCTGGCATGGAGAGGGTCACACAGAAGGGTATCAGTCTGTGGCCATGGAAGTTATCAATTGGGAATTCAGATTTGCCTACAAAATGCTGTAAATGAATTACGGAAAGTCGCCTTACCTGCATTGTGGCCCGCTGCTCCCACCAGCTTTTTGTTGTGTAGAAGAAGCCATTGGTGGAAGAATTCCTCTAAGTTTTTCCATTTGTATGCAAATCTAGAGCGGTACCTTACAGAGGCAGGAGAAGAGACATATGAAGAAAGAGAAGTTGGTACATCCTAAACTCTTTTGATTTTTGCAACCTTTTCATGACTATCCTCAACTTCATATTGCATGGGTTGGGAGGATCCTTGGCCTTCAATAGCAAAGGGCTTTGCCAGGTTCGATTCTTGCTAAGGATGTAATATTAATTAATACTTTCATTTTCAAATTGATTTTCTACACACTATAAGAATTTTGCAATTTACCTGGTGCCAATTTCAATTTGGAGGAAATTAGCCGGTGAAAGTTTGAAATTACAGGAAATAAACCGGTACTTCTTGTGATTCAAAGGATGCAACCGGTGCCCATGGAAAAAAAAACGGTTCATTTTCGTAGAAGGAGGAAATCAGCCGGAGGACCTCCAAAAATTTCCCGAACACTGCTCGGAACCTTCCGTAGGGCCCACCACCGTGTCGTGTATGTTTCCGGGCACCTTCCTGAAATTATATTTTATAAGGGAAACCTCTCCCTCCTCCGTACCGTACTGCTGTCCTTGATGGTACATTGTAGTTCACCGGCACTTTGCTGTTCGTTTGTGCAGTCAGTCGGTCTCTTTTTCTTCTGAAGTGTTTTTGACCTAAACAGTAGATTCTGCTGCCTACCGGCTGTTAGTAACTTACCAGTTACCACATTGTCACCTTCTACGCAACTGTTACTTTTGTGTGGGTGCAGTCAATCATTACGTGGGAGTATGCCAACTTCAGGGATCGCGAGGTAAAGAAAATTCACTGCAAGTGCGACCCATCTCTCAGTCACACAAGCTGGGCAGGTCCCTGGAAAGAATAGATGACGAAAAGAGACGGGGGCCACTTTTACTTGGAGCCTTCTTGTATGTCACTGCATAATTATGTGTCCAAAACGTGTATGACGGGTACCGTACTTGGCCATGTGGGGGTGGAAAAATAATAATTCTAGAAAAAAGGTAGAATTTTAGGGGAAAGACTTTTTGCATGGTAAAACAAGGATTTTGAGGGTATATTTCTCTTTCTAGCATTTGCCCCATTTGGGTTTCCAACTTTAGTTAAATATATTTGGTGATCCTAATAGCCGGGTATGGAATTCTGAAATGGTGACAATAACAATGAAAAGAATTGCACGATAAAAGTGAAATTGAAGAGGAACTTGCAAGCATGCTGTAAGAGTCAAGAAGGTGGTTTCAAACCATGTTCATACTTTGTCAACTTCCTCATTTTTATATTTGTAGGCAAATCTTTGTTAGAAAGTGGTACTTATAATTTCAGAGCAATTTCAAATCTCTTTGGCTAATAATTAGTTAGTTACTAGACCCTAAAATCCCTCCAAGAACAAAAGAGGGAGGGGGGGGCATCATTCTATGATTTCAAATTTCGGTTTAATATTTTAATTTGTTTTTAACCCCTAAAAGGACTGGCCTGCAATTTTTGGAAGTATATAAAGTTTGGGCAAGTACTTGTGACTAGAGATTTGCATATTTTGGGCTGAAATTTTGCTAGAAGGTAGAGACAAGGAATATCTTTTATATGCACTAAATTTCATGACATTTGGAAATTTGAGTCAAAAATTATGACCTAACTTTCTTTCTCGGGTGGGTAGTTCGGGTTGATTAGAAAAAATCACTTTTTTTAGAAATAAAAATTTGAAATTGATTTTCTAGAGTTATATATAGGTGAAAAGCTTTGAATCATTCCATTTTGACCAACAAGTCAAAAGTTATGAGAAGTTTTAGTTTGCAAGCAACTATGGATTCTCTACTCTAAAATAAACTTTGAAATTCTTTATCTTACTCAATTTTCAATCTTTTTTGAAAAAAATAAAATTATAAGATGTAGATTACTTATTACAACATTGAATCATTGGGATTGACATTTTTTAATTCCGTAATTAATTCTTAACAATTTTATATTTTAAATCATTCTCTACTTCTTTCTACCTATTATTTTTCCTATATGTTGTACAATTCCAAATGATGTGAAATTTGTCAAGCATGTGGCCAACTTGTCTAGAAAAAGGAATCCAAATAAGCATGACCATTTTGGACATTTTTCCATAGAAAAGTGAGCTTGTGAAGTGCAACTGCCCTGTTTTTTAGGGCCAAAAAAATGATTTCAGTGAATTTGAATGTTTACATCTTGCAATCCACTGTGGAAATTTTTGAAATTTTTACCATATGTTTTCAAGTTAGCATACTACAAGATCCTATAGTTACATGTGTCCAAAAATGATATTTTTCAAAAATTTGGTACTTGTACTAGAAATGGCAGTTATGGAGGAAAGCATATTACGGTCTACCTACTTTGGCACATTCAATAAAAAAATGTAAATAAAGTTTTTAACACTTTGTATTCTTGGTGAAGAAAGCTAATAAGATTCTATAGGTGGGCCAAATTTTTATATCGTTTAATTTGTCTTGACGTTAATTTTTTAAGACATTTGTTTGTTTTTATTTACTATATTGTTTAACTCATCTTATTGTTTAATTCCACAATATATCTTATAGAAGGAATTAAATAATAAGAAAATTAGGCCCACTTGTAAAATCTTGTTAGTTTCTTCCTCCAACCAATTCAAATATAAAAATTCATATTTCAAATAAAAAATTAAATTAAAACTAAAACATGTATATTAGTGAATAAAATTAGATATCGAGTACAAACTGAAAAATGCGCTTGGACCCTAGAATACATTTGTAATGTCAATAATGTCAATTTATGCATGTAATTCTCCTCATTTATGTACACTTAAAAATAAATCAGTTCCTCAAATGTAACACCGTGACATCAAAAGTGGTAGACCGTAGCATGCTTTCACCCTATGGAACATTTTTAGTGATAACATAGAGTCAAGGAACTTTGGGGGATAAATGAACACTTTCAAGACTCAAAACAACCATTACTTTTGCAAGTAATCAAAGAGAGGTGAGGAGTTTTTTGAAGCATCTAATGAAAGTTGAAACATTTTATGCTTCAAGGCTATCCATTCAAGGTGAACCTAGTGGTATGCATAGGCTATACTATATTCTCAATTGTAAAAATTTGTAAAATGTTTCTAAAATGTTGGAAAAGTACAATATCACTTGGAGCATATTTCTCTTGAATTTGATAAAATTTGTTCAGTCATTCAAACTTTGAGATAGTGGGACCAAAATTAGTGTTGCTTTATAGGTGTTTTTATTTTATGTTCCAACCTTTCAAACATGTTTTTGGAACATAGAGGTGGTTTGGTAGTTATGCCATTAATTTTTGGAGCTTGGTACAAATTGGGGGCAAAGAGAAATGTAATCAATTTTCTTTTTTTTCCCGTTCATCTACAATGTTATTATTGTGTAATAACATGTACCAGTGTTCCTTCTGCCATTGCCACAACCATTAGTATGCCATTTGCAATTGCCGCAAAAATGATGGTCAATCCCTTTTTAAATCTTCTTTCATATTCATTTTTTATTATATTCTTTAAATTAATTTGTTGCACTAATGTTTATTAATTTTTGCATTATGTTTGAAAAATATGCACATGATGTGAGAATTAAAGTAAGTAAAAGTCAAAATAAAAGTATCAACATAATGTCGCTGCAGCCAAAGTGTTCTACAACTTATCAACCTATAAGCCCAATGGCTCTCATGAACAAATTTCCAAATACCCATCCCATTTTGTAACTTCTCGTTTGATAAAAACTTCAAAATTTAATATCGCTAGTCCCCTTGGTCATAATGCTACACAACTTGGTTTGTGCGCCCCTCCCCTACCTCTCCCTAAGGGTTTTCCAATGGCATCAAGGGTGTCCCGTGTCCCGTCATTCGAGTAGTTTTAGGAGATCTTGTTGTACGTCACAAACCAACAAACTATCTTGTCTTGTCTTATAGTATAAGATGATTTTAAATCTAAAAATATCATACCCATACTATGTTTGGGAAAAAAAAATAGTTTTATCAACTAGTTTCCTCTAATTCCCATATTCAAGCATGTTTTCAAGTATTGAGTGCAATTATTTTTTCTATTTCTTACTCAAAATAGAAACTTTATAGTTTTTTTTCACCAATGTTTTTTACCAATGTTTTTGAATTGTAACTATTTTTTTTCTTCCCAATTCCATTGTTTAGCTTTGAACTAGTTGTTGGTTCTTCGTGAACCCTGACCCCATAGTTCCCACTACACTAATGATGGTAAATAGTGTTATCTACACTAATTGATTTAAAAAGCCATAAGTTTTTATTCTTGATGAATATTTTTACCAACTATAGGTGTAGAGTTTTCCCACTTAGAATGATACTAGGATTTATGCACTTTGTAAAAATATTTATGAAGAGTAAAAACTTATAGCATTTCTAAAACAGGTAGTATGGGTAACACTAAATACCATTATTGGTGTACTGTATTGAATCCTTTCCAGTGACCTCGATTCTGTGCAGGCAGTCGCCCTTCCATTCAGTAGTCCGTATCTTCGTGTGTTGATATCCCCAGTCCCGTGTTCCAGCCTCCTCCTTTGAGTGCGTGAGAAGGCGTGATTCGGAGGCAATGTAATTAAGCTCAGCTCCATTTGCTAAGCTAACTTGCAATCCCCTGATCCCCTCCATCCATCCACCCACCCCACCCCACCCCACCCACCCTCTGGAGTGAGTTGTGGCGCCTCTCAGTTTTCCTCTTTTTCCTTTCCGTTTCCTTTCCCGTGCGAGGAATGATGACGGGACTCCTTCCCTGATCGACCTGGGCCCCTCCTCCTCCCTTGATTCACGCAAGCTCCCTGTGATTGACGAAGATTGACTGAAGTTCCGTTGTGGACTGAGTTTAAGTTCCGGTTGTCAGTCCTTCAGTTCTCCAGCTCTCTCCTGCCATGCCAGTCCGTTCGTTCCTTGTGTACCTACTCCCCTGCGGAATTGTACTTGACAGTGCAGTCCTTGCTTGGCTTGCCTAAGTTGGCTTGACTTGGCTTGACTTGGAAAAACCGAGGCGGACTTTATTAACTTCACTTACTTGGAAGACTCCCAAAGGCCCACTGGAGACACGGAGTCCCTGTCTCAAGTGCCCCGCCTGCGCGCCTGCGCTGCACTCTCGTACGGACAGGACAGAGCGATCGATCGAAGCAGGTTCAAGTGACGGACGCACTCCCTCCCATCGGGTGGTGCTAACGTAATAAGCTAGGACATCATAGTGCTGGCCTCCTTTCCTTTCCTTTCTTTTCTGACACAAAAACAAAGCCAAGGAAAGGAAAGGAAAGCAAAAGTAAGGGAGATTCATGCATTGGGAATTGGGAATACAGACAGACAGACAGATAGACAGACTCCGCACGGTCAGACACCGACGTTTTCCCCTTCCAATCTTTGCCACACTGGAAATTACGGCGAGCGAGCGGCGGTAAGTGAACCGGCAAAGTGGACACTGCTGGGGCATTTCCTCCGAGGGCAAGGCTGGTGTGAAGTTGCAATCGCCAAGTGAAGGAAGGAGCAACCATGCCGAATGAAATCAACAACGGAAATAGGAGCACGGATGGTGAGGTAAATGAGCGTATGTAGATGAACTCTTTAACTCCACTAGTAGAGGTTAGAAATATCATCTACATTGTTGGCACATGTACCAAAGAAATGAACTTACTTGAAGAGATATGTACATACATCTAGTTGAATTGGTCAAGTAGGGTCAGTAGGATTCATTCCATTAATTTGAATCATCAACAATACTCATTTTGCAAAGGTGAAAAAAAAGAAAAAAAGCGCTTTCAGATGCAATAAGGGTTCAAATTAGTTTCATCATGGAACCTCTATATTGATTGGATCAAAGCTTTGAGTTTGTTAGGGAGAATTTTACCAGAATAAATGTTTCACTAGAATTTCAAGTTTACATTTAAAATGATCCCTTTCCCAATTGCGTCCCTATCTAGTACCCTTGTCCAAGATTTCTGGATTGATTTGTTAATCCTTTTTTACATAGGATTTGTACTTGGAAAAGGGGAGATTTTAAGTATGCAATTTCTTTAGTCACTGGAACCCTGGAACCCCATATTGATCATTGTGGAAATCATCCTTTTGGGTACCATGTGAATCATGTGCTCAAAAACAACTCAAGAGCACTCATTGCAAGTCAAGACCTCTCTTTTTTCACACACAATTTCAAAGAATGATGAACATCTGCACTTCTGTCTTACATTGAAGTTGCTGCGTCGTTTCGGGGTTAACCCTTGAACTCATCCCCAATTTTTGAAGCTGCAATGGAAAAGCTGCAGTGGTGAGGTGAGCCCTGCCAGTGATCGCTATGACACTTTGAAAGTTTCAGGGATAAGCTTCAGCGCTGCACGGAAGCCGCAGCAGCCCACCTTGCCGGTGGCGCTGCGCGTGAAGTGGCCGCCTCAGTCAGTCAGTCAGAGTATGTGGGAAGCAACGAAATGACCCAAAACGGTGTCGCCTACTGCTCTTGCAAATTAAAACTAAGGCTTTGCAGGATCATGGTACACTCCAGAAAGGATCCAGGACTTGCTCAAAGCTCAGCCAAGATGAGCCAATGCACTGGAATTGATGCATCTAACTTAAGGGTACAAATTACAAAACTGGGATCGGGACTGCTGAGGGTAGGGTGCTCTGAAAGTGACCACTTAAGAGCTGATGGCATTTGGGGGAAGCTTAACTCCTTGAAAAACAATTTTGGGTAAATTTCATGGGAAGGAAAATGGAATTGGCATCTAACCCAAGTCGTTTCATATTTTTTGGACCTTTGTGGAATTAGTTATGAATTTTTGAAGGTGAAATGCAGAGGTGACTAGAAGTGACCACCTCCTCAAATGTATACACTACTGGTACAATGAAGAAGCAAAATGTACCTTTATGTTGAAGGTTGCTTTTAGAGCATGGTTGCTTCTATAGCACCCTGCCTTATTAGTAGATAGACCATAAGTTGTTGCTACTATATTGGTAACAAGTGTCTTTTTTTTTAACTTCAAGGAGAATAGAAACATACAAAGTTTCCAAAACCATTCAATCCTCTTGGATGTTGTCATATTGAGATGAAAATGTGTGACATGTGATTTTTGACTAGAGTAGACACAAATTCATTGTAAAGGAGTCTTTCTTCTTAATCCCTTAAAGAGGGGTGGAAATATTAAAGAGGGGTAGAAAGAGGTGTGCAAAAGCTTCAAATTGATATGAAACCTTCCTGAACTCATTATTTATGAAGACAATTACAATGTAAATGTTCTGATTTTTTCTTTAAGCCTCAAGTACATAGAAAGCAAAAATGGTGCAATTCCACATATATATACTCACCAAGTCGGAGCATGAATAGTGAAAAGGTCCCAATGCTTCATCGATCTTTGTTTTGAACAAACATATGAATTTTGAAGATAGGCACGTGTTTGCTTTTGTAATATACAATGTGCAAAAATTTAGTGAATTGTCTATATAGCATTGAGTTTGAAAACAAAATGCAATTGGTTCAAACAAGGAGCCAATGGTATGTGCATATAGCCATGTTGTTTGTGTGTCAAAATACTAACCTTGTGGCACTTGGAGCTGTAACCTTCACTTCCAAATGTAACATCTATTGCTTGCACTTCATTTTTAAAAAGAAGACATTTATTCCTTGTAGGACATGTGAAAAATGAGTGGATTCAAGGATTGAAACGATTTGCGGATAACAAAATCTACAAGTAGTCACAAGCTATGTTGGTCACCTCTTGGAAGTACTACAACCTAAATTCATACTTGTGGTCATATCTTGGTGTTTGAATATACCTTTGCCTAACTTCACAAGCTTCACAAATTGTATTGTATTTGACTCTTAATACCAATATACAATCACCTAATGGGATATATATAATACATCTCAAGATTATGTTATTTTTATAAAAATCAGGCAATTTGCATCATGGCATAACGAACAATTTTAGCCCATAGGTTGACAAATGGAACCTATATGTAATATCCAACCATTAAGATTGGCACTTCATACCGAATATTCAATTAAAGTTGAAAGAGGGGGGGGGACTTGACATATATTTTAAATAAGAATATTCCCTCAAATTTCATATTTTCTCCATAGGTTTTTTTCCCCCTCAAAAATGAAATTCATAACCAATTCCAGCACGTGTTTTAGAAAAAAAAATTTCACCAACTGTGATAGCCGGGTACGGTATGTCAAGACTTGATGACGCCTTGGAGTTGGAACTTGTTGCATTGGGACTCAGAAACACCTCTCTTATAGTTGTAATGTAATGTAGTGTTGTACCCAATGCCTTTCCTGATCAAACAAACTGTACAGTCACGCTGATTTTGCAAAAGACTTGTTCTTCCTACGTTTTCTTTGTCCTTGCCGTACTTTTTAACAAGTCCGTGGTACGAACAAACTCAGCATGCACCTTTGGCGAAAAAAGTGACACGTCCGACGACCCCAATCACAGGGGGAACTAACAAAGAGAAAGTCGTGCAGCAGAAACCATCCCCCTGAAATGTTTGGGGAGAATCGCCGGTTAGTTCATTGTTGCTTGGTGAAAATTGGGGAAAAGTGAAACTGAATGCAATTTGAAAATAATTTTAAAAAATATTAATTTTTTTAATATTTGGACTAAAAAAATAGAGTAAAAAAACAAACTTGATACTTGGAAAACTAGTTTGACATGGAAATGAAAGGAAAATAGTTAGTAAAACTCAAAAAAATCTCAAACATTGATCTCATTTGTTTTTACAAGTGTAAAAACATAGGGCATGTTTTTAACCCAACAATGGGCGGTGTGGACGGATTAAAGTAGATGGTGTTCAAAAAACGTCTCCTTCAAAGCACCGATCTAGATTTTCAGAAGGGTTACACATTTCAAAATCATTTTTCAATAAATTTTCATTAAAAGATGCAAAGAAGTTGCAATATACTCACTTTAATTCAATCTTTGGGGACTCTTCTTAAGTTAGTTATGAATTTTTTAAAGTTGGAAATTGTGGGGCGCTCCACAATTGTCCCCATCTTGGAATGTGCATTGTGGATACCCTGAAACTCCCAATATGTATTCCAATGTTAGTGGACACTTGTTATAAATACAAACAATTTTAGCACATTCTACCTTGCATGACAAAAGAATACAAATTTTCATCCAATTTCTAATGGTATTTATCTACATTCTAGAATTAAGTTAAAGTCATATTAAATTATTCTTTGCTTTTATACGGAGTATTCTTTTTTTAAATTGACATATTTTTCAATGCAATTTATTGTTTTTGAATTTTTTTTCTTCTCAAAACTAGACTTTGACATTCAAAACAATTTTTTTTGTTTCTAATCAAAACTAGAAAAACTAATCTTCTTAATCTAGTCTTTATTCCACTTGAAAATATCAAAAAATCTTTAAATTAACCCCTGAAGGATCAAATTGCATTTTTTGGCAACATAGCGATTTCGGGCAGCTCACTACGGATGGAGTTTTTCTTTTATTTCTTTGAAATTTTCACACAACATGTGCCCGAGGAGTAGCTTTAAGGCCCAACAATTTTTGTAACTTTTGACTACATGGTTAAAAAGTTATTGCATGATATGTGATTTTCTTTGAACTTTGGGCAGCCCGGGCAGCTCAAAAAAATTCTTTAAAAATGACTTTTAAAAAAAATAAAAATTTGAAATTGGTTTATTAGATTTTTATCTAAGTGGGAAGCTTTGGATCATCCCATTTTGATTGATGAGTCAAAAGTTATGAGGAGTTTTAGTTTGGGGTAGTTTGCCACTAGTTATAGAATCTATACATTACAAAAAAAGTTTGAAATCCTTTATTTAATTCAGTTTTTAATATTTTTGGAAAAACAACAACAACATTAGTTGTAGATTGTTTATTAAAACATTTTTACTATTGGAATTGGAAATTTTCAATTCCATAAATAAATTGTTTACAATTTAGTATTCTGGCTCATTTTCAACTTCTTTCTACTTACTATTTTTTTTGTACACGTTGTACAATTCCAAATGATTTGAAAATTTTCAAGCATGTAGCCAACTCGAATTTAAGAATGAATCCAAAGAGTTACAACCATTTGGACTTTGTTTCATACAAATATTGCCTTCTGAAGTGCAGCTGCCCGGACTTTTGCAGTGGTAAAAAAAGGATTTTCGTAACTTCAAACACTAATATCTTGCAATCTACATGGCGGAAATTTCTGAAATTTTTTTTCACATCTTTTCAAATCAGTTTACTAAAAGATACTACGGTTAAATTTGTCCTAAATTGTTTTTTTCTAAAATTTGGTGGTTGTCTTAAAAATGACAGTTTTAGAGTGGTTTTGGTGAAAACGTAGTTAAAAACCTTTAGGGGGTAAATTTTTTGTTATTGTCACTATATTTCTAAATATAGAACAATTTTGAGAATTGGTATAGCAATAAGGTTTTACAAAAGAATATAAGGTAATTGAGCTTGATTTTTTCTACCCCCATTTGTGTCAAGTAGGCTTGTAATGAAGTGTAATCAATATGACCTTAAACTATGCATGTAGAATGTCTACAATTACAATCCCCAACCCCTAAAGTCCCAAGGCCTTTTTTCCATCAAAAAAAACTCAAAACTGTCATTTCTATTGCAAAGAGCAAAAAACTTTTATTTTATTTTTACATATATAACCGCATGATCTTGTACTGCACTAGTACAAAAATGTGTGAATTTTTTTTCAGAAACTTTGACCACATTGATTGCAAGATATTTTCATTTTTAAAGTGAAGAAAACAAGTTAATTTACACCTTGCTCAACTAGATTTTTTGGCTTTAAACCTTCTTAGCTTAAATTTTCTGCAATATTGCTTTTGATTTTCTAGTTTGTAATGTTGAATGATTGAGTTGAGAATTTTTTTTTTAAAAATTGACAAAAGAATACTTAATTTTCACTCATTAAAAAATTGCTAAGTAGAAGTAGGTTCAAAATCGAAGGAAAAACTAAACCATTAATAGCTCTAAGATGGGATGGAAACACAATAACCACAATAGTGAGATTATTCTAGCAAGCAAACCTAACCCTCCCTAATAATTTTTTTTTATAAATTTGTAGAATTGCATTCAAAAAATAATTCTATTAGTTATTTTTTCAAAAAGATGATTAGATTGCCCCAAAATTAAGATTGTCCATAAACTCAATTTTTTGTGGTTTTGTTTGGGTTGCCTCTTGAGTTGTTTTTTGGACTTAGGGTGGCACAACTTTGTCCCCCGAGCATTGATTGAAATAAAAAAATTTATGCTCCAAAAGCTAGACAATATGATTTTCTATCTTCAAAAAAAGTTAAAAAAATCCATGTCAAATTGAGATCACACAAGCCTACCCCAAATCCCAATAGTCCCCCGTAGGAACTTTGGGACTTTAGGGAGTAAAAGACATTTTTGTTCCTCGAGGGCCAACCCAAGGAATTTGCCACATTGTTTCTATGGCGGGCAAGTAGACAAACAACTCACATACAAATGTCTCTACACACAATGGCACTTTGAAGTCAACATCTCTTTCTAGAGCAATCTCCCAAAGGTGAGGAAAATTTCAAAGCGGTTCACTACATTCAATACATACCGGAGGGAAAACTTAGATAATGGTTTTGGATCTCTTCAAACATGCACCGATAGGACCCCATGGGACCCCATGTGGAATAGAATTTTAGATTTGGGAAGTCTTATATAAATAAATTGATTGAAAAGAAAAACCTAATTGTAAATGCTTATACCTAAAAGGAAGAGATTTGTCACTAAGATACTTTGCCAAAAATGATTTGATTTATGGACCAATAGATGCATATTCATTTCTATAGTAATCTTGGAAGTAATCCACATACCATTTTCAGGTCTCAAAGTACTTCTAGGATTTAATACATACACTTGCCACATTTATGTTTTCTTTAAGTAATACGTAGAAAATCAGAAAATATCTAATCTGACTTAATTTGAACTCCAAGGTGCAAGTTTGCAATCAGGCAAAAGGTTGTCCACCAAGAATTGGATGAAAGTCATCCATTTATTGGAAAGTTGAAGAACAATTTCACCATTCATATGCAACTTCAACAACCTTTGTTGTACTGTGTTTTAGAAAGTTGCTTGTCTCATAAAAGATAGTTGGGACAACTTCGGTTGCAAGACACTCCGTTCAATTGTCTTTTCTTTTCTTAGTCATTGAATGATTCAGACATGTGTGAGCATGATGCTGGAAGTTTATGCACTAAGAGAAGTTTATGCATTTAGAGAGGCCACAAATACTGTAAACATTTAATTCAGATTTCCATCTTGAATCACAGGCTCACCTATTGTCTGCAAACTCTCTTATTGCATATTATGGTATATGAGAGGATGCAAGAGGTTCTACCTTGTAATCAGTAAGAAGTTTGAGGTTTTAAACAATAGTAGACCACCATTGCAAGACAACAGAGAATCCCATCTCCCTTCAATGCTCAACTTTAGTGGCCAGAGAGAGACCTCGCCAAGTTCTGCTTACGCCAGACTCCTTCCGAAGTTGCTGATGGTAACAGGGTCTGCTGGAAGATCAATTGCCTCACCAATTTCCTATTCTCGACCTTACAAATCAGAATGGATCAGTACAGAACGGAAGCATTACTTGCACCAGACTTGTTGGAAAATGCCAGTAACTGTAATAATTCATTGGAGGAGAAAGAGGAGACACGAGTGTTTCCACCCAAAACTCACATTGCATGCTCCTTTGTGTAGTAGCAAAAACCTACAAAAAAAAAATACTACAGTATTTTCCTACGTCGACTCTACTCATATTCTAAGAGGATCTCTAAAGTTTCGTCTTTAACTTGCACACATCTCAAAAGCCCGCTGGTTTTCTTCGTTTACATTTATTTCAAAACCACCTCATCAGTGTCCACACTCTACAAAGGGCTCCTGAAGTCCTGATGAGATGTGCGTCATTTAGTGTGTTCTCTGGGGGATCGGTTGTGTTAGTTCACCTCCCATCATCTATGTGAAGATTAGGCTGCATCTCTATTCTACAAGCCACGGCAATAATGCCATCTCTGTCAACACGAGTTCCAGGGAGCTTCTTTATGTGATGGTGGAACTATAAAAAGGGAAAAAGAAGGGAAAAAAATATTCTTCTATGCGAAGGGAAAAAAAAGGAGGAATACTACTTCTAGAACTTCTCCTTTTTCTATACCGTATACGACTGCTGAATCATGTTGATGTCCAGATTCTTGAGACGCACCACAGACTCCACATGGCCCTTGAGAGTGTTGAGCTCTCGTAGCCTGGCAATCTCAGCCCTCCGCTTGGCCTGGTCCGCCATGTCGCCCAACTCCCGGTGGGCGTTGCCGCTGGGCATGCCCGGCTCGTCCTTGGACTCTGGAGGGTGCAGTCCGTGCAAGGTCCTCTGGGCATGAGCCCACTGCGCCTCTCGGGCTTCCTTTCCGAAGTCCTTCTGCCTCGTGAACGCCGTCTGTTGCACACAAAACAGGAGGACATCATTAGCTTCTTGTTTATACAAGAACAAGCAGGGCCTGTGCCAGACACCAGGGCAGCAAGCAGTTGGAAGTGCTACCACGCATAATATTAAATTGAAAGTGTTGATCCAAGGAAGTAATCATCAAGGGACCCAAGTCTGGCACTCTTGCAGTTCCAATCCACTTGAAACTTGGTTCAACTTCAATTGGACAATTCCCAGGTAATTCTATACAGAATTGCCCTCACGATCACAAGCAAACAAGCAAAAACAGGCGAACACCCAAGGAGAGGCTCTTGTAGCACCGGCTAGCCAATTGAGTAACAACCTACTTTCTCACATTCACGGCAGATGCAGCTTTTGCCTGTGCAAGAGCTCTTCCCCTTCCATCCGGAGACAATAAACAAGATGGATGGACCAAAAGACCCAGTCCTGGTGTATAATGGATCTTCAAAATAATATGGACAAGCGTAGCATACGCATGAGAGACGCAGAGAGCACAAGCAATGTTCACCCAGAGTTGGTCCATACCTTGCGCTCAATGAGGTTATCCCAGGCCTTTCCACTTTGAAGGTATCTGACGAAGAACTTGATGATATCCAAAGGCACGTATGTGACAATGCTGTATAGCCAGATGACTCCAGCCCAACCCCAGCCAATGCCTCGGATGTTGGCGAAGCCCCAGTTGGCATACACTGCAATGAACGTAGCGACCTGTGCAACAGAAATAACGATGATTTGTGAGTTATTTCTTCAGATTGGTAGTGAGCCAAATGTCACGCTACTAGTCTCTGTTATATAAGTTATCAAGATTTCACAACGCATTTAAGTGGGCATAAACAGAAAAATCAGGGCTCTCTCTTACCAGCTGAGCAACCACAAAGGCACTCATAAGCAGAGCGCCGGGTCTCTCCATGAAGGACCAGCTTCGTGAACGTGTGACGAAGATGAGAGCCTGACTAATGATACTGACTTGCAGATACACAGCGGCTGTCATTCGGCTCTGGCTCCAGCCGATCTCTCTCACCCCAAATCGGTCCTGCATTCATCCAGTGACCACCATTAGTGAGAAAGTAGGAAAGAAAAGAGAAAAGTGGTTCAAGTGAACGGTGCTCATTCTTAAATTCAGCACTTTCAAATTTGAGATTGAGCCACAGAACAGACTGGTCAACGCCTATTTTTATTCAATTCACCCTTTAAAAAATATGAAACAAGGTCAGCTCCTCTCCTTTGAAAGACTTGAACTGTGACGAGGAAATGTAGGCGGTCACTCACAGAGAAAAAGTGAGTCTCATGCATGAGCCAGAAGAACAGAACTGTCATCAATGCCAAGTAAGTCCCGAGCACCACACCGATGGAGAAGATTTCCCTCAACTTCCAGCTGTCAGGTAGAGGCGACGGCTTGACACGATCCTTTGAGATGGTCATGATAGTACCTGAACAGAATTGAACAGTGAGAAGACTGGGCGAAGAAACATCTGGAATAAAACACATTTTAATTCCAAGGTGGAGACAATATAATTCCAGAACCATGAAACAGACTGGAGTAAGAAACACATACCATCATTGAGGATGGCAATAACAAGGACCATGAATGGGGAAAAGTCAAACTTCCAGATCAATGCCAGCAGCAAAAATCCAACCTGTAGAACAATTCCAACCAAATGAATACTTCGAATTGCAAACTATCACAGGAGATGCCCCAATCTTCCTAGCCCAACTATATAATGCAACACATAGTCACAGGATTTCAAAGCATGAAGGAGCAGTGTTGAGTCTTGGGAAAAAAGTACAAAAAGACAAACTGGGGTTTGAAGCGATCACTTACAACTATACGAATGGTGATGGAAACAGCGTAGATCTGCACATGCACCGGAATTTCAACCAAACAATTGTCATGCCATTTGGAAGATAGAAAATACCCGAGAATCTCACCTAGCTCACTTAAAGCTCAATAAAAAAATAACAGCGACGGACGCTGTAGTGTTACTGTAGAGGTATGGAACTCACGGTGTAGTTCTTCATTCGCTGGAAAATAGCTCGGCTGGTCAACACAGCACTGATAATCACGCTAAGCCCAGGCTCGGTCAGCACAATGTCAGAGGCACTACGAGCAGCGTCCGTGGCATCAGCTACAGCAATACCGATGTCTGCTTTCTTCAAGGCGGGAGCATCATTCACACCATCTCCAGTCATACCAACGATGTGCTTCTTCTCCTGCAACCTCCTGACAATCTCGTACTTGTGCTCTGCACAAGGTACCACAGACAGTCAGCCATCATACACCTTAACATTGAAGAGCACAACAAAAAGTAAAAACCCACTTTACACCACATAGCGGACAGATCCACTAATAATTGATTGCACAATATAGTAATCCTTGCCTGGGAAGACGCCTGCAAAGCCATCAGCCTTCTCAATGAGCTCGTCCACAGGCAGAGCTGCAATGCTTTCATCTTTGTGAGCCCCAAGTAGAGAAGATGAAGGGTACATATTGGTTCCCATGCCCAGGCGGCGGCCTGTTTCCTTTCCGATGGCAAGCTGATCACCTGAGAGCATGTCATCATGCGTTGGATCAGATAACTGAAGATAACTTCCATTAAATACGCAATTATATCCATCAAAATGACAAAAGATTTCTGCACGTGTACAAAATTCGACCTGCCCTACTTAGTTTCTGAACCTATCCTACTTAGATTTTAAAGGTAAAACCACTTGTGCATCACGTTTATAGCCATCAGAAATTCCTACGAAATCCATGAGGACTAGAACCAATGCAGGGAAAAATCAAACTAGATCCCGAAGAAGATTAATTCTGAATTACCGGTAATCATTTTCACACTAACACCCAAGTTCAAAGCCCTGCGAATAGTCTCAGCACTGTCATGTCGGGGAGGGTCAAAAAGGGGCATCAACCCCAGGAATTGCCAATGGCTGCCAGAGCTCTCTCTGTTCTTCTCAGGAACTTCCTGTAAAAGAGAATAACATCATAATTAGTTTCCACAAGGTGATTCAGAATTCTAAGGCAAAATACACTTCTAACCAGGGACCACCAGCCCAACCAGTGCGTCTCAGACTACCCCTTGAAACTGAAATCAGTAGACAAAAAGGTAATAGAAACACTTGCCTGCCTGGCCACAGCCAAAGAACGAAGACCACGCTCCGCAAACTTGTCAATAATGGAGTGCACTCGGGCGGCAATCTCGGATTTGTTGTGTGCTAGCTCCAGAATCTGCTCTGGAGCTCCCTTGCTGGATCGGAACCAAGTGCCATCACTGTCAATGTAAGTGATGGCCGTTCGCTTGTCGACAGGGTTGAAGGGAAGAAAGTGCAACTCTTGAATACCGGCACGTGCCTGCCATAAAGCACAAAAAGAGGGAACTCAGACAGAAGAGTCTATAGAAACCACAACGAATTAACCCTTTAGTATCAAGAGTTCATGGTAATAAAATGATCCATTTCACTGACCATACTGTGAAATTATACTTCGGACGGTCCTAATTAAATATCACGACAATCAATGAAGAAAATTGAACAAAATAAATAAATAAACCCGAACAAAAGAAAGTTCCCATGTGAGTCCAATAACCAGCCAAGATCTTTAGGGTCTCTTGATCCTTTAGAGGGTAAGATCCAGACCTCTTTGGGATCAGCTAAGCATCCAACAATAGCTGCATCAATAGCATCTTGATTCTCCATTCTCGATGCCCGAGCGGCCATCAAGCAGACCATTTCCTTGTCAACCCCTTTTGTGAAGGCCTGGAGTAAATTACACCAGAATCAATTAAGCGATTGTCAAGACGTGCAATGTCAAAAGCAAAGTTGAAAGAGAAGGCAAGTGCAATGTACCTCCACCAAGTTCTTGTCAATAGTCAGCTTGTTGAGGGTGAGCGTTCCAGTCTTGTCACTGCAGAGCACGTCCATGCCTGCCATCTCCTCAATAGCCGTCATACGTTTGGTGATAGCTCCCTGGACAACACAATATTCCGCACAATTAGAACGGGCACTAGAGCTACAACAGAGATTATCAGCCTGAAATCTAAAATAACAGGAATCCATTAAAAACTACCACAATTAGGTACCTGTTGTGAAAGCCTGTGGGAGCCAATGGCCATCGTCACCGAGAGCACAGTGGGCATAGCGATGGGAATGCCTCCGATGAGCAAGACCAACAGGTTGTTGATTCCATCTCGGTACTTGCGGTGCTGGATGGGGTACATCACAATGATCTCAATGATAATTCCAATCGCAATCGAAACTATACAGAAGTTTCCAATTGCCGTCAACACCTGAACCACCACCAAATAAAAGTCAGTAACGAAGTGAGAACAGTCATCATTTCGCAAATCAATACAATTTGAATTTCAACTGCGCTAAATTTCAAAAACAAGGAATTTGCACAACAATACAGCTGGTCACCACTCGAAATTTAACGCAGATGTGAGCAATAAATGTGGAAAACTAACACTGTCAAGCTAATTCCTTCACCAAGATGAATTCGAGGCAAATTTGCAAATCTAGGATCAGTGGAGACCTATGTAGCGACTCAATTGTTACAAGAAAGAGACACTTCAAGCCTGACAATAAATGTAATGGATTGCAGGGCTAATCCCACCTTCTGGAAATGGCCCACATTGTTTGTGGAGTCCACCAAATGGGCAGCTTTGCCAAAGAAAGTATGAACACCAGTAGCAATAACCACGGCCTCAATCTCTCCCTGTTTGCAAGTGGATCCCGAGTATACTTCGTCCCCAGGTTTCTTGGTGGTGGGCAACGACTCTCCGGTCAGAGCCGACTGCAAACAATCACCCACAAAGCACAAATGTTACCGAGAGAATCCGCCACGATGATGAACCAGGAATTGAAGCTCAAATTCTATCAATTAGCCTGAAAATTCGAAATTGATTCCTCACCTGGTCGATCTTTAAGGGATCTCCTTCCAGCAAACGAGCATCGGCAGGAATAATGTCACCGAGCTTGATGCTCACGATGTCTCCAGGCACCAAGATTACGGCGTCACGCTCACCCCACTGGCCGTCTCGCAACACCTTGGTCTTGGGAGCCAGTCGGGCCATGAGAGCGGCAGCTGCGTTTCCAGCATTATTCTCCTCAATGAAACTGATGGTGGAGTTGATAACCAACAGACAGATAATACCGATGAAATCTTGCCAATCCGGAGGCTTCCCCTGCACTCAGAACAACAACTGTAAGAATCGACTTGCAAAAACTGGGACACACAATAACTGGGTCTGCCTGTCACCAATTTGCTCTCTTCTGCGCAAGCGCAAAGGACGCTACAACAACGTGAGACAGGAGGTTAAAAATCAGACTGCCACTTACCCCTCCGTTGGCAAGTGCGATGGCCATGATCGCAGCAGCCTCCATCACCCACGACAAGGGGTTCCACATAAACCCCAAGAACTTGAGAAACTTGCTCTCCTGCAATCACCCTCAATCATAAAACGTCTCAGTACCAATGCATTCAAGTAATAAAAAAATCGAATTACCCTTCTTCAACTTCTACATGATGCATTCGAAGATTGAAGAGCAGCAAAGATAATTTGATAAGCAGATAGAGAAGACGATTTTGACTATTAACACGATTTTGAGTGTGAGCAAGGGTCATACCGACTTCTCTTCCAGTTTGTTGTGGCCGAAGATGGCCAACCGGGCCGTAGCCTCTTCATCTGAGAGTCCTTCTTTGTTGCACCGCAACTGCTGGAAAACCTCCTCCACGGGAATGTGCTCCTGTACAGCCAAAACGCCAGACTCATTGAACGACTACAGAGAATCATCTCGACATGCACAAAGAGGTTAGAACCCACAGCCATCAGCAAAACGGCACCCGACCTTTGGTTTCCACGAGGAGACACCCCCAGAATATCCTAGAATATACGAAACATGCGCATCACAAAAAGCACTGTTCAACCATGGTAGCGAATTCCCTCTTGCCGGCCTCGTGCAGATGTCGCTCGGAAATGATTCTCAGACAATAACCCAAATAGTACCCAAAACGAGCAACAATAATTACTGCAGGACCAAACCCCTGGCTCTCTGCAGTCTTCAGAAACCACGGGAATTGGCTGAGATTCCTTCGGGGCGCGACGAATCCAAAAGGAATCTCCGTCCCGTGGTTCGAGCAAATTCGCGGACCGAAACAGAGCCTAGCGTCTTCGCACACACAACATGCAGGAAATAGAAAGGAAGAATGATAGCTTCTACATTCTAGACAAAACCCCGCTCTTCTAACAAGCCCGCATTCCGACTCTCTCTGATCGCACACCCGCGGCTGCTATTCTCTCTAGCGCTCTCAAGAACACTCCCGCATTCTAAACAAGGAGATCAGCAAGCGTCTACTCCGAAAACCACGCCTCCCAAAATCCGACAAAACAGAATGCTCCGATCAATGGTCGAATCCTTAACCTGCAGAACCCAAGTCACCACCCCCACGCGAAATTTCCACCCACCCACAACCCCAACGCCCAAGATCTCAATCCCCGCATGTCCAATCCCCGGGACGCAACAAAGCTTTTCTCATTCCCCTCTCGATTAACGACGGCAAAATACCACGGCGGCGACCAGCCACGACGACTCACCAAGTCCACCGTTTCGTTGTTGAGCGCCTCCAGGCCTTCCAACTTGGTTCCCATCGCTTCACTCCCCATCTTGTCGTGCTTCTGCGCCATCCAACGCGCAGAAGCCGATGTTCAGAGACTAGCACCCCCCCCCCCCCCCCTTCGAATGCTCACAACTGCAGCATCCCGTGGTAGGGGCAGCAGCAGCACATAGTTGGCGGGGGTGCTATGGAAGGGAAGGGAGTCAAGGGACTCCGGATGATGAGCGAGAGAGAAGGCGAGAAGCGCTCGGGCTTTAATACAGCAAACACGAGCACAAGCGCAGCAACAGCCCAGGCCCCAGGCGGGCCGTGCAGGCGCTGGCTGGGGAGCGCAGGCCCGGCACCTGGGCTGCCGGGGCGGGCTGGCGGGCGGACTGGCTGCGGGGTCGGTGTGGGGATTGGGTTTCTTACTATAGCCCACGTTCGGGGTGGCCTTTGCCCCTCCCAGGCTTGGCAGCCCCGGGGCCCGGCTGCCCGGCTCCGGAATGGCCCCTTGAAGACTCCGACTCTTGTAATGTCCTAGTGCTAGTGGCTGGCCCCCACGTTCCGGAAAGGACTGCGGGAAGGTCTTCCATGGGCGGCATTTTTCTTCATCGTCGGCCCCTTTCCGCATTCTCCGTTCGTTCGCTCGCGCTTTGCCCCCGACCTTATCATCCGAGAACGGGGTTGGGGATGAGTTTCATCCGTGGCCCCCCAGTTCTTCGCAAGGGAGAGGCGGAGGCGCCGTGCAGTGAGGGATACGAACTCACGGTAGTCTCCTTTGTCTGCAAACTCTGCATGGATGGGGAGCTTACGTTGTTTCCGTTTCTCGCCGGGGAGGGGAGAGGCGGCTACAGTAGTCTCATTTGTCTGCATGGGGAATTGGGGAATTGGGGAATTGGGGACGGAAGGACGGATATCGATGGGTGGATGGTTTTCATCCATGGTGTGCCAGTTCGTGACGGGGAGAGCCGCCCCCGTGAGTGGAATATCGGCTGCATGTGGATGAGTATCATCCCTAGATTGGGGACGGTCTGTCGGATCCCTCCCTCGTGGCACTGCTGCAGACGGGAACGGACCCCAATCAGCAGCCCGAAGGGATTCGTCCCATGGAAGCGATTCCACGGAACAGACAGACGGATCGGATCCCAATGGGATTCGGCTTGGGAAGGGCCGGGGAGGCCGTCACCCCAATGGGAGAGCGGGGACCATCCCCATGCGGACGTGTGGATGGATGGTGGGGAGGGAGGGACGGAAGGGACGTTGGGAGGGTGGGACCCCCAGGGGGTTGCCGTGATCCACCGGAACTGAAGGGTTCGGTTCTTGGCTTTTGCCGGATGGATGAGAGAGAGCTGCCAGGGACGGCCAGGCCGACGGAGGGTGCAAACTGCAAAGATTCGTGTCTTGGGAAGCAGCCGGGTACTGCAGCATATGACGTGGCCCCCCTCCTGCTGACCTGGCAAGCACGTTTGAGTGAAAAAATAGTACTCCGTATGAATTTTCCCCTTCAGTTTGCGTCTCAGTTTGTCAAAAAGAACGGAAACCGATTCAACAGGCATGATCAGATCAGGGCCAGGGAGGATTGCCCCATGTATTGCCCCATGTTTTATCTCTGCAGAAAACACTGAAATTTCATATTTGCCGCATATGATAAAAAATTTGCAAGTCCTGCAATCGGAGGCCCCAAATGAGTTAGGAGCTGTAAAGAAATACAAAACTTAAGCGGCACAAAATAGGGGGCAATTTTTACATTTACTCCTGGACGGGGCAATACATGGGTCAATCCTCCTTGGCCCATGATCAGTCACTCACTTTTTCTCATTTTTACTAACAATGAAATTCCAATTGTTCAGGAAGGGGAGTAAAGGATTTTCTTTTTTTTAAACAGGCTAAAGTCCCTGAGGCCTTTTTTCTATCAAATTCCACTCACAATTGCCATTTCTATTGCAAAGGGTAATTTTTATTTTTTTATTTTTTTATTTTTTTATTTTTTTATTTTTTTATTTTCCTCATGTCTAACTAGTGAATCTTGCACTAGGCTAGTAAAAGAATGTGTGGAAATCTTTTTAGAAAACTTTGATTGCATGGATTTTAAAGACATTTGCATTTTAACTGAAAAAAAAAATGGGTTTTTTTTGCACCTTGCCTTACTAGATTTGAAGGCTTTGGATCTTCTTAGCTTAAGTTTTTTGTATCACCTATATTGAATTTAAAAAAAAACTATATTGAAGAATTGAATTGAAAATCTAGGAAATAAAAATTCAAAAAAAACACTATTGATTTTCATTCTTAAAAATTGTTAAGTGGAAGTAGCTACAAGATTGAAGAAAAAACTAAATTGTCAATAGGTCTAAGATGGAATTGGAGCACAAGCAATAATCCCAATGGTGAGATTATTTTAGCAAGAGAACTAAACCTAGATGTCGAACTTTCTCTTTTTAATTGTGAAAATTGGGTTCAAAAATGAATCATGTAAGGTTGTTTTTTAAGAAGGTGATTAGATTCCCCCAAAAGCAAGATTGTCCTTAACTTTCTCATCACTAGTCCAAATAGAATGAATAAAGTCTTTCCATGTAAATACTTTTTGTATAAAAATAAAACTATGAAACTTTTATTTTGTCATTTTGTGATTTTTTTGCACTGACCAGTGAATCTTGTTTTGGATTTTGGATAGCATAGCTTCTGCTCCCAGCTATCAATTCAAATAATAATTGTATTCACAAAAAGCTAATGTATTTTTCTATCTTTAAAAATAAATTCAAAAATCATGACGAAGAAATGAGATCGTAGAAGCCTACCTAAAATCCATTGTGTCTCCTAAGGGAACAATAGGACTTTATAAGGATTAAACTCAAATGCATAGATAGACTCAAATTACAATTGGACATTATTAAAATTTAAATTAAGAATAGAAGTACATTTTTTAGAAGATTAAATTAAATTCTTTGCAGATTTTTTATAAATTTTATCAATTTCTAAAGTCAAGACTATCAAGGAGTTATGATAGCAAGGGCGTCCATGCATGCGAGGAATGCAAAAGGAGAAACCTCCTTCACTAGTTTACTATGTTATGTTGAAGTGACCTCAACTCATAGATAGTCTCATTATCCACTATTGAAGGAGAAAATAGAGTTCCAGTAGGTCTCATGATCTCAGTATTTTACTCAACTTTAAGAAAAATTATTCAATCTGCAACTTTCCATGAGCTTGCTTGATATAATTTTCACAAAAAAATTGTCATATAATTATGAAAGAGCTATTTTTTGGCCAAATAGAATTTGAGAGGCAAGTCAAGCATCAAAAGATTCTTAGACTTTAAAAGAGGGCAACATTTTGGACAAGAAAGAAGTTGAGGAGGATTGTGGTGGGTGATAAAATGGAGTAGCAATCTTGAAGTTTTTTTGTGAAGGTCAAAAGATATGGAAGAACAAAAGTTTAGAAACATAAAAGAAACCAAATGTTTTTTACAAAAAGAACTCACACTGAGAATAGAAGGGTTGTTTTAGGATTGTTCCTCTCACTATGAACAAGCCCATGTTGTCAAAACATTTAAATAATAAAAGAACAATTTTAAATTAAATATAAAAATATATAATTCATTATTCAAATAATTATATAAATGATTAAAAAATATTTTCTGATGTGGCAAGGGCTTGGCCATGTCAGAGTTCTAAAGACTCTAATTGTAAAAAAAAATGTTTATTTCCATCTCTATTATTCTTTTTAATGAAAAAAACATTACATTTGCTTCCTTTTCTATTAGACTACATTTCCTAAATAAGTTTTAAAATAATTCTCACATTGAAACTTTGAAAATCAAAAAATGATTAAAATATGTCAACTTACTACTCTACAAATCCTAGTTTACAAAAAAAATGAGATTTGTTTTATCCTACTAAGAATTTGCCATTAAAAATTCTAAGAGGATACATTGTGTCTTTTGTGTCTTTGAGGGGACAATGAGTGTCAATTATTATTTTCTCAATTGTATATATAGCAAGAGATATATCTCCCTAAGAAAATGAACTTGAGCTTAGATGGAAAAGAAAAAATTAAAATCTTTTCTATTTTTTATAGAATACATTATATCGTACGGAAAGTTTTGATTTAAATAAGTGATATAGAAGTTATGAAGTATCTTGTTTTACAAGCAATTCAAGCATATATTTATACACAATAATACATAAGGTCATCAAATTGTTTACATTTTCAATGCTAAAATATTAAATCTACTTCTTTGAATTCTTTATAAAAGAATCCCACACCTTATCATAACAATGTAGCTTCTAAAATTTTATTTTATTTTATTTTGTAGTTCAAAATTTCTTCACAATTATCTTTCTATAGAAAATCAAATTTGTTAAAGGAGAGGATGGTAGTTTTGAACATCCTCCAAGTTCCTCTATATTCTTTGTAATACTCTCCCTAATGTTATTTTACCACGACAACATTTTCTTCATCCTAAGACCTCAATGTCATAAATTCTCTATATATTTTAGGTTAATCAACTTCATCTTCAATTTCCTTTGGGGTCCAAAGTATATATGCTAGCAATCTCTTTGGCAAGCAATGTCGATATGAGGTTGTGCAAGAGATATGCCTCTACATCTTTAGAACTAAATCCATTGGTAGAAGGGGAGTGGCATACTCAATAAATTCAATATCAAGAAATCCTAAACTTTCAAGAGGAGGGGTAAACTATCACATCTTCACCCAATGTTGGAAGTTTTAATGGTCTTGATGAGCCTCTACTTGCCTTGGCCATAATCTTCACCTCTCTGTGAATGCCATACATGCATAACCATATCAATTGTATCAATATTGATACTCTATTCTTGTCTTGATGAGGCATTGTTTCTCCAAATCTTAGAAGTGAAATTACCAATCCATACAATTGGCTTCCTCTAGATGCATCCAAATGTCACTTTAAGACTCCTCTAGCTAGCAATTGATATTGCCAATCATTTCAGAAGGAAAAGTGGCGTCCACCAAATAATGTGTAAAAGTATCATAGCATTAGAAGAAGAATGAGGCTTGAAGTGGACCTTGAGTTTGCCCGCTTACACAAAACACAACACATCTTTAAAAAACCTAAACCAAAAAAATCAAAAAATGTTTTGTTGATAATTGTAGACAAAGAATTTGCGGACTTGGGGCAATAATGGCATATTTGATTTGATGTGATGTCAATTCTGAAATATTATTAATGGACTTACATACTACATTGAATCTTACAAAATAGGTAAGAGACACATCCTATTGTCTTAGTTATAACACCCTTAGTCTTTCATCTCACCTTATGATGAAACTAATACAATTTGTTTTTTATTCTTACATTTTACAGGAAATCCATCTTAGAATTTATATATATTTCTAAGACTAATGCCTAGTGTGAGATCATACATTTTGCATATAAACATAAATTAATAATATTTTTTTCATACTCAAAATAACACTTTGATTGTTTTTTGTTGAAATATAGTCATGGAAAGTCATTAGAAAGTAAGGTCATAGTGGAAAAAATTCAAGAGATCCCTTCAATATTTGACAAAATTGAAGGAAGTAGGCGGGAAGCAGGGCTAGTGGAATAATTTAGATACATATACTTTAACCCCTAAAGGACCAAACACCGTTTTTTGACAACATAGCGATTTTGGGCAGCTCACTATGACCGGAATTTTTCTTTTTTTTCTTTGAAATTTTCACATAAGATGTGCCCAAGGAGTAGCTTTAAGGTCCAACAATTTTCGTAACTTTTGACTACATGGTTAAAAAGTTTTTGCATGATATGTCATTTTCATTGTTCGGCGGGCAGCTGGGGCAGCAAAAAAAACTTCTTTAAAAATCACTTTTAAAAAAAACTAAAATTTGAAATTGGTTCTTTAGATTTATATGTACGTGGGAGGCTTTGAATCATTCCATTCCGATCAATGAGTCAAAAGTTATGAGGATTCTTAGTTTGAGGGTAGTTATGGAATCTAAACCCTAAAATAAACTTTGGAGTCCTTTATTTAACTCAACTTTCAATATTTTTGAAAAAAAATAAAAACATTGGGTGTAGATTGTTTATTACAACATTACAATCGTTGGGATTGGCATTTTTCAATTTCAGAAATAAGTTCTTGACAATTTAGTGTTTTGAATCATTCTCTACCTCTTCCTACTTACTATTTTTTTCCTATATGTTGTACAATTCCAAATGATCTGAAATTTTTCAAGCATGTAGCCAGCTTGCCTTGAAGAATAATCCAAAGAGTAACCATCATTTTCGACATTTTTTCATACAAATGTGACCTTGTGAAGCGCAGCTGCCCGTTTTTTCGCAGGGACAAAAAAAGGTTTTTTGTCAATTCAAACGCTATTATCTTGCAATCCACTTGGTGGAAAATTCTGAAATTTTTTCCGCATCTTCTTAAACAAGTTTAATACAAGATCCTATGGCTACAAGTTTCCAAAAATGTTTTTTTTCTAAAATTTGGCACTAGTATTAGAAATGGCAGTTCTGGAGCGATTTTGGTGAAAACATAGTCAAAGACCTTTAGGGGTTAACCTACCACATCACCATTCATTATTGCATTCAATAGTGAGGAAATTTTTTCTAAAGTTTAAATTTTGTTTAGTTTTTTCTATGGTTGAATTACTTCAATCTTAGTACTTTGTGTCACAACTAGTATAAACAAAAAAAGGTTGAAAAAAATTTAGGTATTTTCTTGTCCATAATAGTGTCAACAAAAAAATGTTAGAAAAATGTTGGTATTTTAGTGTCCAAATAATGTCCAAAAAAATTGCATAATGTTTTGGGTATGCCAAGGTTCCTTGCCCCACATGTTAGCATAGCCCACTCCAATTTAGCTTGCCAAGCCAACTTACTATAAAGTACTAAGTTTAGGGGGTTAAAGTTATTATATCCTTGAAAGTAATTTTCATAGAAAGTTAAGATGGAAAAGATAGATTGATCCCCTCAAGTCATTTCATATTTTTTGGATCTTTAAGAAACTAGTTGCGGAGCATAAATTTTCAAAGTTGACAATAGTTTTGTGATATTTTTCTTAACAACTTTTTTCAGTACCATTTTGACAATAGAAGTTTTGACATTTACCACACTTTAATATTGAAAACAACTAGTCATAGTGTTGTGAATTTCTTGAGATTCCCTTTTTAATCACGTTTTGCTTTAGAACTATAAGAAAATGTCATAAAAACTATTGAAAAGAATATTTAAAAAAATACCACCTATTTTGGGTCCCGACAACTTACCAACATTGCCTAGGCCATATAGGTGGTGGGTCCCCCTGTCCGATTAGTTTTCGGGGTGAGGTTAGAGCATCCCCACAGCAAGCTTGCCAAGGAGGGGCACCAAGTGGGACTTTGGAGTGCCTGTATAGCGGGGCCGGATTGGAATATGCTCCTGGCGCCCTATAGTGGGCGCACCATTGCCGTGCGCCACCTCTTGAGTTGCACGTGACCGTAGAAGATTACTTGAGCATCAACAACTTCGTTTGGCAAGCGGTGGGGGCGGTTTCATTAATTGTAGGTCGGTATCTTGAAACGTGGGCCACAAGCATCTTAGCGAAAGCACACCATTTGCCCATGTCCTCGTCAAAAAATGACGCCGCCCGGTCATTATTTTTTTGTTTGGCAAGCCTGCAGTGGGGCATCTGGCCCGTGCAGTGAACGTGTTGAGTGCATTTGTGGAGCTGCTGTGGGGTTGCTCTTAGGATTCCTGATTCTCCTCCTAGAGTTCCTCATTTGGAATGCAATCTGTTGATTCTGTTCACTTCAGTTTCTATTTTTGGTTCTCCATCAGTCACTTCATGCTTCCACACAAACTGATCATAAGTTACACTCACGGGAGATTAACTTTAACTTAATTAGGAGTCATTGAACTGAACTTGTAAGCTTATCTGTGTGAGACATCTTTTCTCTCAATACACTCCAAAAAAAAGAAAAATCAAAAAGAAAAACAAAAAGGGGAAGACATCACATCTTGAAGTGCTACATATTTATATTTTTAGAACTACACTAAAGATGATATTTAGTGTCTTGTACACTAAATACGAAGGCATACACTAAGAGCCAATTACCCTATGAAAGTAAGTAACATTAAATGTCAATTCAAACACTAAATGTGAACCAGAGTTGTCATATCAGACGGAATATCACTGTTCACAGACAGAATCGGACCGATTAGGGCTAGGCGGCTGCAAACTTCAGAGCCTTGTAACTTTTGCAAAAATTCTTCAAATCAGGAAAATGAGATGTTTTTCGGCATCTACAGTTTTATGTAGATGCCGAAAAACATCTCATTTTCCTGATTTGAAGAATTTTTGCAAAAGTTACAAGGCTCTGAAGTTTGCAGCCGGCACATTCAAGTCTAACACTAATTGTGGACAAGTTCAGATTTAGTGTTGTAGCTAATAGGGGGGTAAAAACACTAAATGTCACTCAACACTAAATATCATCTTTAGTGTACCTTACATGGACAGTGCCTGGTTCCCCATCCGGAGCAATTTTGGGAACATTCCAAGTTATCAAGCCTCATTCGCACCCACACAGGAAGCCACACTATCCCAGTCATTCGGCCAACAAGCAAAGGCTAATCCATCCATTAACCGCTAAAGTTCCAAGGCCTTTTTTCCATCTAAAACCACTCAAAATTGTTGTTTGTATTGTGAGGAGAAAAAAAAAATCCTCATATCTAAGTGTAGGATCTTGCACTAGGGTAATGTAAGAATGTGTGGAAGAAATTTCAGAAACTTTGACTGTGTAGATTGCAAGATATTTGTATTTCAAGTGAAGAAAACAAGTTTTTTTACACTAGCTTCTTTGGCTTAGTATCTTCTTAACTTAAAATTATAAAAAAAAATGCACTACTAAATTTGATTTTCTAATTATTTATGGTGAATAATTGAGTTTAAAATCTAAGAAAAATAATTCAACAAAAAAAACTTGATTTTCACTCATTAAAATTTTATTAAAGTAGAAATATGTTAAAGCTTGAAGGAAAAAGTAAACCATCAATAGCTCTTAGATGGAATTGAATCCCAATAATCCCAATGGCGAGATCGTTCTAGCAAGCAAACTTAACCATGTTTAATCCAAAAAAATATTAGATATTGTAAAAATTGCATTCAAAATGAATTCTATAAGTTATTTTTTCAAAAAAATGCTTAAATTACCCCAAAACAAGATTGTCCACAACTTTCTCATCACTAGTCCAAATAGAATGAATCAAAGCTTCAAATGTAGACAAAATATAATCTTTGAGGAAAAAAATTTAATTTAAAAATATTCAATTTTTGTATTTTTTTTTTGGACTACTCTTAGAACTGCTTTTTGGACTTAAGGTGGCATAATTCTTGCTCCTGAGCATTGACTAAGAAAAAAATTATATTCTTATAAAGGTAATTTGATTTCCTATCTTCAAAAAAAGTTTAAAAAATTCATGTAAAAAATTGAGATCACACAGGCCTATCCGAAATCCCATGAATCCCTATAGGGACTTTGGGACTTTAGGGGTTAAGTTAGGCTATTTGTTTTGTTTTGCTTGTTACGTTGAGATCTTTAGGACCGTGCATCCCCCAGTGGCATTTTTGGTACCACTGGAGAGCCCTTGGCAAGGCACGGGCTTTGTTTTTGTGACATTCCAACCTCCAATGTAATAAAAACTATGAATTTTTGAGTTATTTTTTGTTTTACAAAATTAGAAAATTTTCTTTCCTTTTTATTTTGACGGCACAGGGCACGCTCATAAGCTTAACTTACGGAGAATGGAATGCTCCTCTGGACTGAGGTAAGCTTACCTTAAAAGGTGGAGTTTGCATCACTTACGCACATAGCATAACTTATAAAAGTCCCAGGATTCCTGAATTGGAAATAAGACAGCCCACACTATTTATGATATTTTAGCAACCATTCTAATTTTGAGGCTCCAGCTCACCATGTTCTATTTCAAAAAATTTGAAGTTCAGTTTGCGGGACAGACAGCGAGTCCCAATTTCTGCAGGGGGTGAATGGTATGGTAAACCGCCCCCATCAAAATAGCTGGGGTGAACTGACCCCAGAAAACGGTGGAGTTTTTTTTATTTGCCCACCGATGATAAAATTTGCAAATTTTGAATTCATATTTGCAATCAGAGGCCCCAAATTCGCTAGGAGAGGTGTAGGAGATAAACTAATCAAGTACAAAATAGGGTGTCTTTTTTTTAAAATGCATCTCTGGAATGACTTTGGGAGGACGAGCAGGGTGGGCACCCCGGACATTAAAGTGGGCAGAATGACTATAAGGTGAACCAACAAATGGTAGGTAGAATGAGTGGTTTGCCCTATTGCCATTAGCTAAATAATTCAGATTTTTCTATACAAAGACAAATGTGAGAAATGGAGAGAGAAATTGAAATTTTATTTTATTTTGGCAAAGTATGAATTTTTAAGAATTTTTGAAATGTGTTATCCAATTGGCTCCAAAGAGTCTCTAGACCACCCAAAATCCAATAAAAAATGTATCCATAATGATCATCTCACCACCTAAAGCAATCACAATATTTCCTAGAACCATGTTATGGATGATTTGTCTTAGTGTAGGATGATATTGCTATCTAGAAAATGTGGGAATAAATTTCAGTAGTATACAAGCAATAAAAAACAAGATTACATTTGAAAAAATAATTCTCCAACTTCATGTGATTTTTAATTTTTAATTTATAAAAAGGTGTTGCCTTATGCTTCCCATGAAAGCTTGTAGCTTGCAAAGAAAACCAAAACAAAAGGAGTAAGAAAACTAGTGCAACTATGCCGTGTAACATTGTTTGCAAAACCATCCCACCTAGATTCATGTCTAAAACATGAGCCTGTTGAAGATGAGAGACTAGATGGGTCAGTTTTAGGTCCACATATCTCCCACACTTTCAAAACTCATAATTTATTCATACGAAGCCAAAAATTGCATTCCAAGAGAATCTAGAATCCTACTAGCTAGCAAGACCCAACAAAATGCTTTTTATCAGTGAATAGTACAGACCACTCAAACTCTCATTCCCACGATTTTGAGGTGCTGTTAGTGAGGTGCTTTGCTTTGACCTTTAGAGTTGTAGCCCATGGGGGCTTCCAATCAGCCTGACATAAGTTACTTCGCCAATAAAACTCCAGGTTTAAAAATTATAAAAAATATTAAAAAAATAACTTTGCCAATCGAACAATACAAAATGGTTTCCCTTCTTGATGATTTCAAGTTCCCTAATGTAAGCTTACTTGTAAATTCATTGGTCTATCAATGTTGACAATATGCTTGATCCCCAGGCCTGCATTTGGGCCACAAGATGAAGAAGCATGATCGTTTTCTTTTGCTCGGAAATGGAAGCATCAGCTTGTTCGTCACTGTTGAGATCAATGCTTGGTTCATATTGAAGCATGTGCTATTTCCTTGTTTTTTTTATAAATATTTTGATACTCATGAGGGAGAGAGACCGTTTCATTTACCTATAAATCGCGCGACTACCGAGAAGGCTTGCACATGGTAGGTGGTGTAAGATGTGATTTTAGTGCTGCCTGCTGAGCAGATGAAATTAAGGGTTCAAAAGTTGAATTCACCCTGACACAATTGGGAGGCCAAAAATAGCCTTTCTGTACCCCTCTGGAGAGGACGGAAAATTTCAGTTTTTTATTCAATTTCTTGGGATGGAGACGTTCATACAATGGTGTTCAGAATTCTCTTATAAGGTAGTCTTATAGTTACAGTGGTATTGTTGACTTACTACCATATTCTATACAAGAAGTTGCTTAATCCACAAATCACCTTCTGGTGTATTTCGACAATTCCTAGTCTCTTATTCTTCATCTGAAATTTTTGTTCCTTAATTTTTTTAAATGAAAAATTAAGCCCAACAAATGAAAACTTGAAGAAAATAAAGTTTAGTTTCTACATGAATTTCAACATTTTGAAAATTTCCTTACCTTGGAACAATTTATTGCAGTTTTGACCTCTTGGCCTATAACCATGGTCAACTAACTTTGTAGTCATATCATAACTTGATAACTTAGTTTATACAGTACTATGTCAACATACATACACGTGTTGTAAAAAGTAAGATTCATTTTTTTGGGGTAGAAGAATGGAAAAATAGAAGATTTTATGCATTTATTTTGGCCAATTCATTTTTTGAAAAGTATACAATACATTATAGGTAGTAAAAAAACAACATAACGCTGGGGACCTATTCTTGTACATTTGGATGCTAATTTAGTTTTTTTTTTTTAAATTTCTCTACATGTTTGCAATGGTAATCCAAAAGCACCCATCAAGAATGGGGATAATTTTGAGTGTGCCTACTATATCTATAGTGTTTGGAAACCATTTTTTAAATTATATACAAACCATTTGTTAGTGTAGGGAATAATATCTTAAATCAATTACATGATACAAGAATCTAGATGGGGGCAATTTCACAAACATCCCACAAATAGGTGTAGTTACCTTAAAACTTGACATCGTACTACTCTTGCCATGTTCTTACTTCAATGGAACTCTGTGCCCCATGATCCTCTTTTGACTACATTGAAATGATTGTTTAGTATAGTTTAAACTATTTATCACAAAGTAATGGTGTTGTGAAATGGTTCATTTTGTACGGTTAATAAATTTTTATCGCAAGGACATACTATTCCACATCGGCTACAATGGTCACATGGTAGCATTTGTGGTGTGTAATGGTGGCAAATTGTTTGAATTGGTCCTACTAATTTTCATATTATCCCCTAAAGGACAGAGCCCATGACCGTGTAGTCAAATTTGTCGTACGTTGAACGGACACTTGGTCCTTTAGGAGTTAACCAATTCTCCCCCCCCCCAAACAAACACACAAAACAAGAGAACCCTTTTTCGGTGCAGTGGTGATGAGCATTAGTACTTACTGACGCGGATCTTGCATCCAACTTGAGAGCCCCTGTGCGTACTTAGGGAGTCCTCCCCCCATCATCCAATGTCCCAACCTCTTGTCCTTGAACGGACGTTCCCAGTTTCCTGAAGATTGAGGCGGCAGTGCCGGTGCCCGTTCTGTCCCGTCCCGTCCTGGATACGGCCCACCCGGGGAGGGAGGTCCAGTACACCACCCTGGGTGGTCCGGGGGAAAGCAATTAAGCCTAGGCTGCTGATGTCACCCCCGTAGGGAGGGAATGGCCAACTCCACAATGGAACCCCCTTCCAAACTAAGTTACCGGTGCAAGGAAGCTGTGACGGAATGACGCACCAAGCCCCCCCCTTGGAAACGATTCCATGGGCACGAGCGAAAGCAGGGCCCAGGATACTTCTAACCTAATAAGCTCGACACACGGGAGATGATGAGTGTCGCATCCAGAGCTTTCGCTGAACTTACATGATGGATGTGGAGTTTGGAGGCTTCCCGAGGCTGAAGCCAATGGTGGGGTGGGGGGCAAGGGAAGGGCAGTTGTGGCTGGGGGCTTGCGTCGCGTCAGGCGTAATTTGGTAACGTACGCTTCCAGTCAGTTCAGTTGGGAAATGCCACATGCAAACTGGGCTTTCGAGCCTATTTGAATGAGACGGGGATGGGGATGGGGCACTGCAAGTCAAAGCAAGGCAGGGGACTGGGCAGACACGGGCAAATGCAATCAATGGCCAACCGAACAACCCCAACTTGGGGGTCAGGTAGCTTAGCTCTCGTTTCCTTGCTTTGAGAGGATCCAGATTCCAGAGTAAGTTATGTGGTCCAAGAGATTTGATTCAGATTTCTAACTTCACTAATAATGGTATATAGTGTTGGCAACAGTAATTACGAAGTACAACACTAAATGTCAACAATTTCACTAGTGTTATTAACACTAAATGTCAACAATTTCACTAGTGTTATTAACACTAAATGTCAACAATTTCACTAGTGTTATTAACACTAAATGTCAACAATTTCACTAGTGTTATTAACACTAAATGTCAACAATTTCACTAGTGTTATTAACACTAAATGTCAACAATTTCACTAGTGTTATTAACACTAAATGTCAACAATTTCACTAGTGTTATTAACACTAAATGTCAATATAGGCATTATTTGACAACTTTTTGAATTTTTTTGGGATATAAATTTTTGACAAGATTTAATTTAGTGTTAAAGATAATTTCATATTAGAAATGAGCTTACAAGAAGTGGAAAGTAAAACTCTAAATGGGTCTGGTAAAAAATAGGTAACACTATTTGTAACATAACACTAAATACCATCATTAGTGTACTGTGTCATGTGCTGTTGCCACAACCAAAAATAAATTTTTACTTTTTTCAAAAATAAATTAAAAATTAAAAAATTCATAACTTTCCCCCAAAATTCATAGCTTAGCTTGCGTCCCCTAAATGTAATTTTAATTTAATTTTTTATAATTTATAATTTTCTGTACCTGGTTGTAGGAGTGGTGGTAAACCTGACGTGGCAGTTAGTTGCACAGCAATTCTCATGTTTGCAGCCACTGGAACTTTTTGACTAACTTATACTTCACTTCAAGATCAACTTGAGCCATTAAAGGGGGGCATGAATGTGTGGGCTGTGCCACGTCCTTACCGATTTCCAAAATGCAGGTGCTGGTTTTGAAGGTCATGCATGGGACGTGCTTTTACTTGGAAATGCATTATTATTATTTTTTGCAAAGAGAAAAAAGTACAACAAAATAGAAGAGAAAAAAAAGAAAAGAAGAAAAGGTATCACTGTCATTTGTGAATAAAGACATGTGTGTGTGTGTGTTATTTTTACTACTGACACCATGTCGACCAAGAGTAAGGGAGACAACCCATTTGTTACCACTTAAGTAGTTACACATATCTATAGGGTGAGTTTCTTCCATGAAGAAATTTCCCCATGTGCAGATATAGAGTTTAGAAGTTTTTCAGACCAAGGGTTGGTTGCACTATTGAGAGTCTTACAGCCAATCATAATGCGCCACAATTGCATTGGAAATTGTGCCATAATTGATCACTATACATCTCTTCTTGCACGGAAAGAAAGCAACCTATATTACTAGAATGGAGGTGTGAATAAGAATAAACAAAGTCCAAGTACATAATTGATTTATATCATGTACAAGAAGTTAAATTGTCATTGTTTTTAGATCCTTCAAAAACAAAGAGGTATGGTTTGTTGTTGTATTTTTGTATCAAGGAACATGTAAATCTTGTTTATTTAGAAAAAAATTGGAAATTTGAATTGTTCATTGTTTAACAACTCACTAATTTATTGAAGCTATATGTATCATATGACAGTAAGGTGTTCACCTTGTAAGGTCCAATTGTTTAGTCAAACTTCATAATCCTTCACTTGAAATGGTGTACACTATCATTGCATAAATTTTAAAAGGATGAAATCACATGCCTTATATAAATCATACAAATTTTAGACATTTTTGTATAGATTTGAAATTACTTTGAAGATTTGAAGAGAAATTGAATAAAATCCTATCTAGTACAAAAGATGTTGAAATGATTTTGAGTGTTTAACTTCATGTGTGCATATTAATGTGGAACATCATCATGCATACTACAATCCCATTCCATTACATGTTTTAAAACTTAGTAATGAACTATAAGTGAAAAAATATAACAAAAATTATGCTTCTTGAAGTTTTAAAGCTTTCATTAAAATGAGACTTAGTATGCTTCATTTTTCTAGTTTTACCTTACAATATACAAATTCTATGAGCCTTGGAATATCTAAAACCATTTACAAAGTGCACCAAATTTATAATATTATGGTAGCACAAAGTGAACTTCCAATTTCTATAGACTAGATTTTTTATATACACTTCAATGTTCCCAAAATGAACAATGTTTTGTAAACAATTAAAATATCATTGAACACCTCCATTGCAAGATATAGAAACATAATCACTACTATAAATTTCCTTGAAATTTGTTGTTGACTTGACAAATTTACATAATATTCCAAGTCATCAACAATTTTTTAAAGGAGTCATTGTCTTCCTTTGCCTTGTAATAGAGGTGTCTAGGAATTGTTCTTTTTTGTTCGTAAATTTGATTGTATTTATTCTTTGGATGTGCTTTTGACGAAGTTCTAGTTATATAAGAATATAAATAAATAAATTTTCTAGTTTTAATGGATTGGATTGTATATGCTCTAAATATGTAAGAGCATATACAATGGCTCTTTGTATAAATAGAAGTTACAATATTATTGTCATGTGGATTCGGAGGGTGCTTATGTGGATGACTCAATAGCTACCCAACAACAACAAAATTCTTGTGCTCTACATCCTCCTAGATGACACATTCAGAATACTTATTGCACCTTTCAATCCTCTCTCTATCTTGCCATTCAATGCTAGATGGCAATGACTGAATTAAATTACACTAACCACATTCTAATCCAAGAACAAAATAAAAAGTAGTGAAAGCATCATTGTGGTAACTAAATTGCCAAAGCCACAAACTTTTCTACTCATACCATTGTTAATCAACCTAATCCGTCTCTTCTTGAAAATTTATATAATCCCCTTTTTAGATCTTTAGGAGTGAAATTAGTTCAATTTGCAGAGAATCATTGATTAGTTGGGAAGTTGCAATGTTTGAGGCTCTCAAACTTTATGGGGGAGCAAAAAGAAACCCTTTACTAGTGTTGGTTAATGATGTTGTGTTGTGGATAAATAAAATATAAAATTGAGGAAGCATGGTGGACATTAGGACAACTCAACTGGCATATGGTACAACCAAAAACAAGGGACTCCAAACATGTCTGTAAATGTAGTGTAGCATGGTTGTTTGATGCTTAACCATTGTTGTGGTTGCTCTAAATTAGTGTACTGGCTTCTTTGACTTTCTCCTAGTCTATCAAATATATTAATCAAGATGCTAAAGTTTCCATTTATCACAAACAAATAACTGTTAAGGTGACCTATTGCCAGAAGTTAATGCATGCCCTATTTATCCATTGACGGAGAAGTAAGCTTATTTGGCACTCAATCAACTTTCTCCTTCACTCCAAGACAATTTCTCTTTATAAGTGTTTGGTCTCAAATTGAGTACTAAGTTTATAGTATGATCACATGTAACGTTAGACAACAACGCTAGTAAACAGATAAAAAAACATTAATGCCAAGGAAGTGGCATTCAATGTTGTTGGTGCTGAGTTGGCCTGAGGAATGGGAAAGGCAGCAAAAAAGGGGACATGAAAAGACTAAGGCGTTCAAATTTAATGGATGTTACAATGGTATGAAAGTGTCATCACTGGCAAGACATGTTAATTTTTACAAAAGCGTCACACATACGGTTTAGATGTTAGAATGGCAATGGGTTCCTCCTATTGTTGTCTAATTCATTGGCTGCATTCCAGAGTGTTATTTTCTTTGTTGCTAGACGAAATGTTTGTTGGACTGTCCTTTGCAATTGCTCTTTGTGTTTTGTTTTGTGTTGTGAAGTTAGCTTTTTTGGTGGTGCTATGACTTCGTTAGTAGACGTGTTTTTTGGACTCCCGTAGAGGTGGGAGTGTGCTTGCAAATTGTCATAAGCGGAAAAGTGAAGGCGACTTGGAATTGCATAGTGGCATCTTGGGGGGAGTTGCTTTTGCGGAGCCAATTGCAAGCCCTACAACATCCCCAAGCGTATGCTTCATGGCTGTCCAAGGCGTGCACCTTCTTGCCATTGGGTGGAGAGGGATTCACTTCCCATTTTTTTGCTCTCGTTGTGTATAGTATTGATTGTGCGGCTCCCTGTCTAGGGTGTGCAACAGTGAGCGTGTTCTGTTTTTTGAAGACATAGCAATGCTCTTCCTTTTCAAATTTGTAAGTTCTGCCTTCAGTTTGTCGTTAGTTGGTACTAGTTAGTATTTGAAGGGTATAGGCATCGTGTTGCCTTGAGACAATGCTTGTATATTGCATTAATATGTCTAATTGAAGATGGATGTTGTTATACGGTTGCAATGTCTATAGTGATGCTATAGATTGTCTTCTTGTATGAATGTTGCGCATGTGTTGTTGGGATTGTTCCAGTTGTCAAAATTCAGTCAGTCAATGCAGTTGTTACAAAGGACGGAGACGAATTGCATTTTCTTGTCGTATTGCTTTCACTGAATTTGCTATAGTGGTAAAAGAACTGACATTGTATTGTTGTTTCTTTGCAAAGTAGTGTAGTAGACAAATCTTCATTGACCAAAATAGATACTTATCCCGATGCAATGGATATAATGCCCTTGGCGTCTATAATGTTGTTCTTCCTATTGAATGAGCATTGTGCTCTACAGGTTACGACTGTCAACAATGTGCAAGATGACCACTACTCTGATTTTTTCACTAGGAGGATTTGTTGTCGCCCTCATATTAGACTTTGATGTTGTGTCACATTTTGCTTTGCAAAGTTTCTATCTGTAGAACACCTTTTTAGTTGCAAAGGAGGACCTGAGCTATTAGGTGAAGCCCATATCCACTACATCATTTTCACATTTCCTTCTCATTGAACATGAGTATGACCGTTGGATAAAAAATGTTTTGTTTCATGAAACTTGTTGTCCTATCCTTTGTCGGACTAATAAAATCAAGCATACAGAATAATAACACAAGGTATTGATTGGTAGTCCTTGTGTTGGTGTAATTGGCTTGTATTCTATTTAAGCTCATTCTTGATGCAAGTCTACTAATTTGCAATGAAGTCTTCACTGTCGGTTGAAGCACTATCTTTGTCATGTTGTGGAAGGTAGTTAAAGCAATCAATGTGGTGCTCTGCCATGAGATATCATAACCACAAGGTGAGCAAATTTTCACCATTGAAAGAGAATTCCGACATGTATGTGGCTTACCAGGTGTTATAGGTGCCATTGACAATATTCACATAGGAATTTCAAAACCCAAATTTGGCTCTGCTGATTATTTTTTTTCCAAATCCAATGGCTTCATGATGAATTGCCATCTAGTTGTTGATAGCAATAAGCATTTTTTTGACTTGTTTGTGGGCATGTCAGGGTTTATTAATAACTCTTGTATGCCCCAACAATCACCGGTTTACTGCAAAGGTCATGACAACTCTTTGTAGGATGGGAGACTTTATTTTAGAGGATTTAGTATGTATTTACTTGGGCATGCCGTATACCCGTTGTCTTCATGAATTATAGTGCCCCATCACTAAAGTGTCAATTTCTCCATTGCAAAGCAATTGTTTAACCATAAACTTAGTAAGGGCCATTGTGTCGTTGAAAACACATTTGCTTTGCTGAAATAACATTTTAAAAAATTGCTTGTCAATTTCGGTTTAAATGTGACATTCCTACCTGATGTGGTGACCTATTTTTGCATTGTATACAATGTTCTTCTTTAAAAATCACATAACAATGTGGAACATTTGTTGGAGGTTTTGTGACATGAAGGCTTTGATGGTGACTAGGATTGTTTTGGAAGACAACATGACCACACAATAGTCAGATGTCACACAACGTCTAGTAATGCAAATGTCCAAATCCCAAAAATGTGCCAAATAAGACAACCCTGATGGTGAAATACATGTAGAGAACTTACGTATTGCTGACCCCAATTGTATCATCAACTATGAACCTATTCCGTAGGACATTGGAAGAAAAGAGACTTAGATATGTTTCTGGCACTAGAGAGAGTGACAACTGTATAATTGCACAACAGTGGAACTTAGTGCATGCTTTTGATTTAAAAACCAAAATCCAGCTCTATTAATGTTATGAACATTAATTTATATACCAAAAATGTTGTCTTCTCTATAAGCCAATGGTGAAAAACTACATGCCGTTTCATGTACTACCAATTGAAAGGGAACGCTTGGTTGTCGTGTGTGTGTAGGTTCTTTTATGGATGCATTGTGTCTACTGCGGCAATGGGCTGCAAAATATGTTAGAGTCTGTAGGGAGACTTGAAGTAGTCAATGGAATTGGAAGGCGATCATTATGTCTGTCCTCCAAAGTAGTGTCCTTAGCAATGCCTGCCTGTGGCTACGGTAACCAAACACTGTTGGTCCAGTGTTCAAATCCGACACTAAGGACGGTGGACAACTTTGCTTACTCCTATTCTTATTGCCAATTGATATCTAGCATTCTTCATCTTGTCTAATGAAAGAACCAACAATACCACCTTCAGAGTTAAAACACTCATTTTGCCTGTCATAGGCAAGTTTTATTGAAGAACATGTACATTTTAGTATAGACCATGTACATTCAGCCCTAAGAGTAGCATTAGACTCTTAGTTAGACTTAGAATATATTGGGTATTGCTCGTAGTCAAAGGCAACCCATTGTGGTTAGTTATTCCATAAGGTTTGTGGATAACTAGTGAAAGGCTTCTACCTTATGTTCAATCTACTCATGGGCCTTGGTATCTCCTACCATCTAAGTAAAGCCTTTCTTCCATTCATTACTTTGTAATCTCAATAAGTTTACCGTGATTGAAGGGTATTTTTTAACACTCTTTTTTCAAATTTTATTTATCAAATATATATATTTTTGTGATAATGACCTAAGATATTCAATATTTCATTCTCTAGACCAGTTTATTTTATTTTATTTGCATTCATTTTTAGAATAATTCCAACAAAAACTTTTTGTCTAACCACAATAGAGAAACCATCTTTACTTATTTTTGCTAGGGTTGGTTTCTTAACAACGAATAATTTTTTTTTAAAAGAACTAAAGTGAATATCCTATTAAATCTTAATAATATTGTTTTAAAATATTTAGAATAGAAACATTAAAATTTTTGTATCAATGTTTATTTATAATATTCTAGCTTACATTTACTAAAACTTACTTCATAAACACAACATCATTGGTTTGAAATCTTAATCATATTTATTCAAACGTTTTGTAAGAAGTTATTTTAGTTTCCAATCATGAAAGTAGAAAATTTAAGTACAAAAATCTAGTTGATTGTGACATGATTAATTTTATGGAAGCAAACAAGGTCAAAAACAACTTCTAAATTATTGACATATCCCTCCAATTTGTATGGGTTGCTTTAGGATATGCACTTATAGCATTCAAAAACAAATGCGTCATCATATTCTACCAAAAGACTTTTAAAAGGTTTATCTTCCTTGCATTGAATTGGCTTTGAATACCTTTGTTATCCTTCAAACACTTCTCAAACTCTCTATGAATCCTAAACACAAACAAATTTATATCAAACCATGGACCATGACCTCCATTATTCTAGTTTCAAAAGAACCTTGTAACTCAGTGTCTTACATGTTAAATAGGGATGTGACTTCCTAATTTGCCATGTTGGAAAGGATTATATGACATAATCTAGCTACTTCTTGTTGATAGTCCATTCAAGCACAATATGCAATTTCCACTTCCACAATCAATTGTAGTCAACATATCAATAACCCTCTGTGAGCCCCTAATTCGTCACTTGGAACTCACAGTCTTTTATTTTTCCAATAATATTAGATTAAACTAAAAAAATCATACAAAAAGCCCAAAAAAGAGTGTAGAACTAGAATAGGTATGTCACATACCAATATAGCATTTGGTCTATAATAGAGTATTTTCCCTAGAATAACCCCAAATCCCACTTGTATATAGGTTAGGTCCGAGGAATTAGTGGGAATTACTAGGTATAAAGGTTCTTACCCAAAATAGCCTAAATCCATGTGGCACGCAACTATTGTAGCCAAAATGGTCAAAAGAAACTCCATGGAGGTTCATAGACAGATTTCCGAAGATAGGTTTCAGTTCCCCATTCTAGCGACGAATAGTAGAAACCCCAATTGTTAGCATGCAAGCGACACTCCCTCAACATGGGCCATCAATGGAATCTATGGCTACCGGATTGTGATCTTGGTTCGGAAACATGTCAGGGGGTCAGAAGCGAAACCCATTCGCCAAAATTCCCCACATGTGAAAGATTTCCTGGCTGCCGGTAAATACGAGAAGCCAAGGTTTTGCCCCCTCCTGACAAATATGCCAATAAAAGACATGAGCTAACACATCTCTTGGAAAACTCCATGAGAGATTCCCCAAGAAGTTTCGGAATTTTTTGGATTGCAAAAATATCCCTTCTGGATGGTCAACCGCCTCAAAACCTGATGGAAAATTTCTAATAACTACCTCAGGCGCGGTAAAATCTCACTAAAAATTAGTATAGCTTCTTTTATGTTAATAACGTGCCCCAACAAGTTTCAAGACATTCAGATAGCGGGAGGAATCCAAACCGGCAAGATTCATCCAAAATTACAACAGGGGGGGATTTGCGTGAAGTTGACCGGCGTCTCGGGGGCACACGAAGTTGAAACGAAGTCAACAAAGGGTCTTTTTCCACTCCCTCGAGCCTTTTGGACAACCCTATGTAGTTATTTTTGTCATAAGAGTCAACCGCCAAGAGTTTGATTTTTACCACTTAATTAAACATAAGTTGGGGCTAGGTGGTGGTGAACTTTTCGCACCGGAGCAGGGGGTAGAGGGATCCTTGGACTAAAAATGGCCTTTTGGAGCCATTGGTGCTATCCGTTTGCAATTTGGAATTGATCTCCAAAAGTTAGAGTGTTGGTCCAGCATAGATGGTAAATAGTCAAAATTTAGGGTTTTGGATGAAAATCTTGGAGGATAAGGATGAAAATTTGAATCGATAAGGTTACTAGTAGGAAATTAGGGGGGGGGGAGGGGAAGTGGGCCCTTGGAAACCTATATTAGGGCCCCACTTTCCTCTCAAAAATCACCCCCATCACTTATTTTGGGTCCGTAGGGTCCAAGTTATCTTGGGTATTTTGGCGTTTGAAGCCAAAAACCTCTACAATGTTTTTGGAGCACTTTTGGCTCCCGTTGTTGTTTTATTTCCAGCTTTTGAAGGTCCTTGGGGGTCCTTCTTCTTGTCTTGTGAACTTTTGTAAGCTTTGGTGAAACTCTTGGTAAAGGTCTTGTCAACTATGTGTGTCCTTGCGTCCTTGTGCACTTGTGTACCACGTGGTACCTTTGGGATTTTGTGGCATTGTACTAATTCTAGAGTCACCCCCCACTGTACCTTGGCGATGCCGCTTTGGGGGGCCTTTAGTGTGTGATCATGGTATTCCCTCGTTTGTTCTAACTTATGTGTGGTTCTCCCCAAGTCTATACTTACCTTTTTCTAACGTGCATCTTGGTTGAAGTAGGCCCCTCTTAGACGGTGAAGCAAATGTGTGTTACCTCTCAAAGTTTTACTTACCCCTTCTAAAGTTTCCCTCGTGGTATACACCTCCTTCCGGACGACGGAGCTTTGAACTTAGGAGTACGGTCAAAGTCCTATAGTGTGTGTTAAATGCCCCTAGACGGCGAAGCTTTGGCTCTGGGATTAGTGTCCAAGTCCTAAAATTGGTGTTAAACCCGACTTTGTACGGGGCTTGGAACCCCCCATGTGCCTAGTTTCAGAGTTTAGTTTCCAAGACTTTCTTGGAAATAATTAGAGCTTAGTATCCAAAAGGCTAGTGGGTCATGAGAGGTCTTGATAGACAGTAGCCTTTAGTTCACCCTAGTCCCCGCCATGAACTTCGGGCCTAAACCCCCCGGACGGCGAAGCTTCGACCCTAGCACTAGTTTTACTAGAAAAAAAAATCCCAACAATCCGATTTATATTTGTTAGGAGAGTTCCCTTATGGGAACCCCGAAAAGGCC